>CM074721.1:537305344-537327825 GCA_037306005.1 Rhinophrynus dorsalis | reverse complement strand
TGTGCTGTCTTTACTCTCACTATGTGCTGTATTTACACTCACTCTGTGCTGTATTTACACTCACTCTGTACTGTCTTTACACTCACTCTGTGCTGTCTTTACTCTCACTCTGTGCTGTCTTTACACTCACTCTGTGCTGTATTTACTCTCACTCTGTGCTGTCTTTACACTCACTCTGTGCTGTATTTACTCTCACTCTGTGCTGTATTTACACTCACTCTGTGCTGTCTTTACTCTCACTCTGTGCTGTCTTTACTCTCACTCTGTGCTGTATTTACACTCACTCTGTGCTGTATTTACTCTCACTCTGTGCTGTCTTTACTCTCACTCTGTGCTGTCTTTACTCTCACTCTGTGTTGTCTTTACTCTCACTCTGTGCTGTCTTTACACTCACTCTGTGCTGTATTTACACTCACTCTGTGCTGTCTTTACTCTCACTCTGTGCTGTCTTTACTCTCACTCTGTGGTATCTTTACTCTCACTCTGTGCTGTATTTACTCTCACTCTGTTCTGTCTTTACTCTCACTCTGTGTTGTCTTTACACTCACTCTGTGCTGTATTTACTCTCACTCTGTGCTGTATTTACTCTCACTCTGTGTTGTCTTTACTCTCACTCTGTGCTGTCTTTACTCTCACTCTGTGCTGTCTTTACTCTCACTCTGTGCTGTATTTACACTCACTCTGTGCTGTCTTTACACTCACTCTGTGCTGTCTTTACACTCACTCTGTGCTGTCTTTACACTCACTCTGTGGTATCTTTACACTCACTCTGTGCTGTCTTTACACTCACTCTGTGCTGTCTTTACTCTCACTCTGTGCTGTCTTTACTCTCACTCTGTGTTGTCTTTACTCTCACTCTGTGTTGTCTTTACTCTCACTCTGTGCTGTCTTTACACTCACTCTGTGCTGTATTTACACTCACTCTGTGCTGTATTTACTCTCACTCTGTGCTGTCTTTACTCTCACTCTGTGCTGTCTTTACTCTCACTCTGTGCTGTATTTACACTCACTCTGTGCTGTCTTTACACTCACTCTGTGGTGTCTTTACTCACATTCTGTGCTGTCTTTACACTCACTCTGTGTTGTCTTTACTCTCACTCTGTGCTGTCTTTACACTCACTCTGTGTTGTCTTTACACTCACTCTGTGCTGTATTTACTCTCACTCTGTGCTGTCTTTACACTCACTCTGTGCTGTCTTTACACTCACTCTGTGCTGTCTTTACTCTCACTCTGTGCTGTCTTTACACTCACTCTGTGGTGTCTTTACACTCACTCTGTGCTGTATTTACTCTCACTCTGTACTGTCTTTACACTCACTCTGTGCTGTCTTTACTCTCACTCTGTGCTGTCTTTACTCTCACTCTGTGCTGTATTTACACTCACTCTGTGCTGTCTTTACACTCACTCTGTGCTGTCTTTACTCTCACTCTGTGCTGTCTTTACTCTCACTCTGTGCTGTATTTACATTCACTCTGTGCTGTCTTTACTCTCACTCTGTGCTGTATTTACACTCACTCTGTGCTGTATTTACACTCACTCTGTGCTGTCTTTACTCTCACTCTGTGCTGTCTTTACTCTCACTCTGTGCTGTATTTACACTCACTCTGTGCTGTCTTTACTCTCACTCTGTGCTGTATTTACACTCACTCTGTGCTGTCTTTACACTCACTCTGTGTTGTATTTACACTCACTCTGTGCTGTATTTACACTCACTCTGTGCTGTATTTACTCTCACTCTGTGCTGTCTTTACTCTCACTCTGTGCTGTCTTTACTCTCACTCTGTGCTGTCTTTACACTCACTCTGTGCTGTATTTACACTCACTCTGTGCTGTCTTTACTCTCACTCTGTGTTGTCTTTACACTCACTCTGTGCTGTCTTTACACTCACTCTGTGCTGTATTTACACTCACTCTGTGCTGTCTTTACTCTCACTCTGTGCTGTCTTTACTCTCACTCTGTGCTGTCTTTACACTCACTCTGTGCTGTATTTACACTCACTCTGTGCTGTATTTACTCTCACTCTGTGTTGTCTTTACACTCACTCTGTGCTGTCTTTACACTCACTCTGTGCTGTATTTACACTCACTCTGTGCTGTCTTTACTCTCACTCTGTGCTGTATTTACACTCACTCTGTGCTGTATTTACTCTCACTCTGTGCTGTATTTACACTCACTCTGTGCTGTCTTTACTCTCACTCTGTGCTGTATTTACTCTCACTCTGTGCTGTATTTACACTCACTCTGTGCTGTCTTTACACTCACTCTGTGCTGTATTTACACTCACTCTGTGCTGTCTTTACACTCACTCTGTGTTGTATTTACACTCACTCTGTGCTGTATTTACACTCACTCTGTGCTGTATTTACTCTCACTCTGTGCTGTCTTTACTCTCACTCTGTGCTGTATTTACACTCACTCTGTGCTGTATTTACACTCACTCTGTGCTGTATTTACACTCACTCTGTGCTGTCTTTACTCTCACTCTGTGCTGTCTTTACTCTCACTCTGTGCTGTCTTTACTCTCACTCTGTGCTGTATTTACACTCACTCTGTACTGTCTTTACACTCACTCTGTGCTGTATTTACACTCACTCTGTGCTGTATTTACTCTCACTCTGTGCTGTCTTTACTCTCACTCTGTGCTGTCTTTACTCTCACTCTGTGCTGTATTTACACTCACTCTGTGCTGTCTTTACTCTCACTCTGTGCTGTCTTTACTCTCACTCTGTGCTGTATTTACACTCACTCTGTGCTGTCTTTACTCTCACTCTGTGCTGTATTTACACTCACTCTGTGCTGTATTTACACTCACTCTGTGCTGTATTTACACTCACTCTGTGCTGTCTTTACTCTCACTCTGTGCTGTATTTACACTCACTCTGTGCTGTCTTTACTCTCACTCTGTGCTGTATTTACACTCACTCTGTGCTGTCTTTACACTCACTCTGTGCTGTATTTACACTCACTCTGTGCTGTATTTACTCTCACTCTGTGCTGTCTTTACTCTCACTCTGTGCTGTCTTTACTCTTACTCTGTGCTGTATTTACTCTCACTCTGTGCTGTATTTACACTCACTCTGTGCTGTCTTTACACTCACTCTGTGCTGTCTTTACACTCACTCTGTGCTGTATTTACTCTCACTCTGTGTTGTCTTTACACTCACTCTGTGCTGTATTTACTCTCACTCTGTGCTGTCTTTACTCTCACTCTGTGCTGTCTTTACTCTTACTCTGTGCTGTCTTTACACTCACTCTGTGCTGTATTTACACTCACTCTGTGCTGTCTTTACTCTCACTCTGTGCTGTCTTTACTCTCACTCTGTGCTGTCTTTACTCTCACTCTGTGCTGTATTTACACTCACTCTGTGCTGTCTTTACTCTCACTCTGTGCTGTATTTACACTCACTCTGTGCTGTCTTTACACTCACTCTGTGTTGTATTTACACTCACTCTGTGCTGTATTTACACTCACTCTGTGCTGTATTTACTCTCACTCTGTGCTGTCTTTACTCTCACTCTGTGCTGTCTTTACTCTCACTCTGTGTTGTCTTTACTCTCACTCTGTGTTGTCTTTACTCTCACTCTGTGCTGTATTTACACTCACTCTGTGCAGTCTTTACTCTCACTCTGTGCTGTATTTACACTCACTCTGTGCTGTCTTTACACTCACTCTGTGCTGTCTTTACTCTCACTCTGTGTTGTCTTTACTCTCACTCTGTGCTGTATTTACACTCACTCTGTGCTGTCTTTACTCTCACTCTGTGCTGTATTTACACTCACTCTGTGCTGTCTTTACACTCACTCTGTGTTGTATTTACACTCACTCTGTGCTGTATTTACACTCACTCTGTGCTGTATTTACTCTCACTCTGTGTTGTCTTTACACTCACTCTGTGCTGTCTTTACTCTCACTCTGTGCTGTCTTTACTCTCACTCTGTGCTGTATTTACACTCACTCTGTGCTGTATTTACACTCACTCTGTGCTGTCTTTACTCTCACTCTGTGCTGTCTTTACTCTCACTCTGTGCTGTATTTACACTCACTCTGTGCTGTCTTTACTCTCACTCTGTGCTGTATTTACACTCACTCTGTGCTGTCTTTACACTCACTCTGTGTTGTATTTACACTCACTCTGTGCTGTATTTACACTCACTCTGTGCTGTATTTACTCTCACTCTGTGCTGTCTTTACACTCACTCTGTACTGTCTTTACTCTCACTCTGTGCTGTATTTACACTCACTCTGTACTGTCTTTACACTCACTCTGTGCTGTATTTACACTCACTCTGTTCTGTCTTTACACTCACTCTGTGTTGTATTTACACTCACTCTGTGCTGTATTTACACTCACTCTGTGCTGTATTTACTCTCACTCTGTGCTGTCTTTACACTCACTCTGTGCTGTCTTTACACTCACTCTGTACTGTCTTTACTCTCACTCTGTGCTGTATTTACACTCACTCTGTACTGTCTTTACACTCACTCTGTGCTGTATTTACACTCACTCTGTTCTGTCTTTACACTCACTCTGTGCTGTATTTACTCTCACTCTGTGCTGTCTTTACACTCACTCTGTGCTGTCTTTACACTCACTCTGTACTGTCTTTACTCTCACTCTGTGCTGTATTTACACTCACTCTGTACTGTCTTTACACTCACTCTGTGCTGTATTTACACTCACTCTGTTCTGTCTTTACACTCACTCTGTGCTGTATTTACACTCACTCTGTGCTGTCTTTACTCTCACTCTGTACTGTCTTTACTCTCACTCTGTGCTGTCTTTACTCTCACTCTGTGTTGTCTTTACACTCACTCTGTGGTGTCTTTACACTCACTCTGTGCTGTATTTACACTCACTCTGTGCTGTATTTACACTCACTCTGTGCTGTATTTACTCTCACTCTGTGCTGTCTTTACACTCACTCTGTGCTGTCTTTACTCTCACTCTGTGCTGTATTTACACTCACTCTGTGCTGTCTTTACTCTCACTCTGTGCTGTATTTACACTCACTCTGTGCTGTATTTACTCTCACTCTGTGCTGTATTTACACTCACTCTGTGCTGTATTTACTCTCACTCTGTGCTGTATTTACACTCACTCTGTGCTGTCTTCACTCTCACTCTGTGCTGTCTTTACACTCACTCTGTGCTGTCTTTACACTCACTCTGTGCTGTCTTTACTCTCACTCTGTCCTGTCTTTACTCACATTCTGTGCTGTATTTACTCTCACTCTGTGCTGTATTTACTCTCACTCTGTGTTGTATTTACTCTCACTCTGTGCTGTCTTTACACTCACTCTGTGTTGTCTTTACTCTCACTCTGTGCTGTATTTACTCTCACTCTGTGTTGTCTTTACACTCACTCTGTGCTGTCTTTACACTCACTCTGTGTTGTCTTTACTCTCACTCTGTACTGTCTTTACTCTCACTCTGTGCTGTATTTACTCTCACTCTGTACTGTCTTTACTCTCACTCTGTGCTGTATTTACTCTCACTCTGTGCTGTATTTACTCTCACTCTGTGTTGTCTTTACTCTCACTCTGTGTTGTCTTTACTCTCACTCTGTGCTGTATTTACACTCACTCTGTGCTGTATTTACACTCACTCTGTGTTGTCTTTACACTCACTCTGTGCTGTCTTTACACTCACTCTGTGCTGTCTTTACACTCACTCTGTGCTGTATTTACACTCACTCTGTGCTGTCTTTACTCTCACTCTGTGCTGTATTTACACTCACTCTGTGCTGTATTTACACTCACTCTGTGCTGTATTTACTCTCACTCTGTGCTGTCTTTACTCTCACTCTGTGCTGTATTTACACTCACTCTGTGCTGTATTTACTCTCACTCTGTGCTGTATTTACTCTCACTCTGTGCTGTCTTTACTCTCACTCTGTGCTGTATTTACACTCACTCTGTGCTGTCTTTACTCTCACTCTGTGTTGTATTTACTCTCACTCTGTGCTGTCTTTACACTCACTCTGTGCTGTATTTACTCTCACTCTGTGTTGTCTTTACTCTCACTCTGTGTTGTCTTTACTCTCACTCTGTGTTGTATTTACTCTCACTCTGTGCTGTCTTTACACTCACTCTGTGCTGTATTTACTCTCACTCTGTGTTGTCTTTACTCTCACTCTGTGCTGTATTTACTCTCACTCTGTGTTGTCTTTACTCTCACTCTGTGCTGTATTTACTCTCACTCTGTGTTGTCTTTACACTCACTCTGTGCTGTCTTTACACTCACTCTGTGCTGTATTTACACTCACTCTGTGCTGTCTTTACTCTCACTCTGTGCTGTATTTACACTCACTCTGTGCTGTATTTACACTCACTCTGTGCTGTATTTACTCTCACTCTGTGTTGTCTTTACACTCACTCTGTGCTGTATTTACACTCACTCTGTGTTGTCTTTACACTCACTCTGTGTTGTCTTTACACTCACTCTGTGCTGTCTTTACACTCACTCTGTGCTGTCTTTACACTCACTCTGTGCTGTCTTTACACTCACTCTGTGCTGTCTTTACTCTCACTCTGTGCTGTATTTACACTCACTCTGTGCTGTCTTTACACTCACTCTGTGCTGTCTTTACACTCACTCTGTGTTGTATTTACTCTCACTCTGTGCTGTCTTTACACTCACTCTGTGCTGTATTTACACTCACTCTGTGCTGTCTTTACACTCACTCTGTGCTGTCTTTACACTCACTCTGTGCTGTCTTTACTCTCACTCTGTGCTGTATTTACACTCACTCTGTGTTGTATTTACACTCACTCTGTGCTGTCTTTACACTCACTCTGTGTTGTATTTACTCTCACTCTGTGTTGTCTTTACACTCACTCTGTGCTGTATTTACTCTCACTCTGTGCTGTATTTACACTCACTCTGTGCTGTATTTACTCTCACTCTGTGCTGTATTTACACTCACTCTGTGCTGTCTTTACTCTCACTCTGTGCTGTCTTACACTCACTCTGTGCTGTCTTTACTCTCACTCTGTGTTGTCTTTACACTCACTCTGTACTGTCTTTACACTCACTCTGTGCTGTCTTTACACTCACTCTGTGCTGTCTTTACTCTCACTCTGTGCTGTCTTTACACTCACTCTGTGCTGTCTTTACACTCACTCTGTGCTGTCTTTACACTCACTCTGTGTTGTCTTTACTCTCACTCTGTGCTGTCTTTACACTCACTCTGTGCTGTATTTACACTCACTCTGTACTGTCTTTACACTCACTCTGTGCTGTCTTTACTCTCACTCTGTGCTGTCTTTACTCTCACTGTGTTGTCTTTACACTCACTCTGTGGTGTCTTTACACTCACTCTGTGCTGTCTTTACACTCACTCTGTGCTGTATTTACACTCACTCTGTGCTGTCTTTACACTCACTCTGTGCTGTCTTTACTCTCACTCTGTGCTGTCTTTACTCTCACTGTGTTGTCTTTACACTCACTCTGTGCTGTATTTACTCTCACTCTGTGGTGTCTTTACTCTCACTCTGTGCTGTCTTTACACTCACTCTGTGCTGTCTTTACTCTCACTCTGTGCTGTCTTTACACTCACTCTGTGCTGTCTTTACTCTCACTCTGTGCTGTATTTACACTCACTCTGTGCTGTCTTTACTCTCACTCTGTGCTGTCTTTACACTCACTCTGTGCTTGCTTACTCTGTGCTGTCTTTACTTACACTCCGCGCTGGCTTTGCTTCTATCTCTTTAATCACTTTGCTTCACTCACTCCCAGCTTTCTGTGCCTATCTTTCTCTCGTTCACTGATTTGTCACCCACTTTTCTTTCTGTCTCCCCTTTATTTCCTTCTCTCTCATCCTCACAGTGATCTCTCCCCTCCTTTCAGCTGGAGATCTTTCACACTGTTATGTACCGCAACTTCCAACGCAAAAATGACATGGATGAGCCACCCCCCTTTGATTACGGCTCAGGGGAGGACGAGGGAAAGAGCGAGAAAAGCAAGGACGCAGAGTACTCAGACTTGGAGGAGAGATTCTACCGATATGGTATCAAGCCAGAGTGGATGTCTATCCAAAGGATCATAAACCACAGGTGTGGTGGGATGCGAGAGTGAAGGAAAAGAAACTGTACCTCCAACTCATCATTATTATTAACTAGATTGTGGTGGATGGGTAAATCAAGAAGAGATCTGGGGGGAGGTTATGCATTAAGGCAGGGCTCAAAATTTCCACTCAACCACTAGCCAATGGCGAGTGAAAATTTAGCCCTGGCAAGTAGAAATTCAGCCCTGGTGGGTATGTTATGGATTGCAGTGGCGAGTAACTTTTCAGGTCTGGCTAGTAGCAAAGGACTTCAAATTATAAGCCTTGCACTAAGGTTTGATAAAGTGGAAATAACTTCTCTAGTTCCTATGTTATTCTATTAAAACTATGCACTAAGATCTCTCTCCAACTTTAGAAATTTTAGTCCTAGACTAACATAGGAAATGGAAAAAATGATGTCACTGGAGAAGTTATCGCCACTTTATAACACTTTAATGCATCTCCCCCATGGAGTTGTGTTAGATTGATAGGACAGAAATTGTACATCCAAATCATTGTCATTAACTAAAGTTTGGTGGAGAAAGATCTGGGGGTGAGGCTGGGAGTAACAAAACTGTACATCGAAATGATCATCATTATCATTAAGAGTTTGCTGAAGGAATAATGAAGGAGAGAGGTCTGGTGGGGTGTGAGAGTTGGAGAAAAGAGATTGTGTATCAAAATTGTCATTTTCTGTACAAATCGGCATCGTTGACTAGAGTATGGTGGAGAAATAAATGAGGTGAGAGGTTTCAGGGTGTGACAGTGGGAGTAAAGAAAGTGTGTATCCAGATCAGAAACATCTAAAATTAGAGTTTACTGGAGAAATAAAGGAGGGGGAAACGTGTGGGAGAAAGGAAACTGTGTATCACAGTCATCATCATCATCATTAACTTGAGTTTATAAAGGCATAAAGGAGCCAAGATGTAAATTGAGGTGTGAGAGTGGGAAAAAAGAGAAAATATATTCAAAGCGTCATCATCCAAACTGGAGTTTGATGAAGAGCTAAAGGTGAAAAAAGGCCTGGTGGGGTTTGAGAGTGTGAAATAATAAACTGTACATCCAAATCATCAACATCACCGTTAAAGCAGAACTTTCTCTTAGCGTAAAGTCTCCCTAGCTTCATATAGTCTGACTAGCTTCATAATCCTTAATCTTCGGAGACTGGTGGCCAGCTTAGTGCCATCTGTGGGGAGCGATAGTGGGGTGAACGAAACTGTTCATTAAAGTCATCATAACTGTTGCTTTATGGAGGGATAAAGCAGGAGAGTGGTCAGTTTGGAACAAGAGCAGGAGAAAGAAACAGCATCTAAATCATCATCATTAACTAGAGTGTGATGAAAGGATAAAAGAAGACAGTGGTCTGGTGGGGTGCGATAGTGGGGTGAATGAAACTGTGCATCTAAGTCATCATTAACTGTTATTTTATGGAGGGATAGAGGAGAATGATCATCATCATTAACTAGAGTTTGATGAAGGGATAAAATAAGAGAGTGGTCTGGTGGGGTGCGATAGTCGGGTGAACGAAACTGTGCATCTAAGTCATCATTAACTGTTATTTTATGGAGGGATAGAGGAGAGTGGTCTGGTTGGAACAATAGCAGGAGAAAGAAATATCATCTAAATCATCATCATCATTAACTAGAGTTTGATGGAAAGATAAAGGAGGAGATCAGTGTGATGGGTTACGAGAGTAATTTTTTTACGGTTCTAATGTATATTTATAAAATTTGTTTGTTGAAACATGATTATTTTTGTCGTTCTGATTGTGTAATATATCTGTTCATATTGTCTCCTCAGTGTGGATAAGAGGGGATTCTATCACTACCTGGTGAAGTGGCGAGATCTGTCCTACGATCAGTCCACATGGGAGGAGGGTGAAATGAAGTTGCCGGACTACGAATATCATAAACAGCTGTATTGGAGGCACAGGTACCACCATCTGAGGGTAGGGGCATTACAGAGCAGCTAATTATAGTCTTATAGGGATAGGCAGGTGATTGGACAGAACAGAATAGAACAGCAGCTGAAGGGGAGAAAAAGGCAAAGAGCTTAAAGGAGCAGTAAACTTTTTTATGAAAGCTTGTGGTTTATAGCACTTTTCTTGCAGTGTAAAACAATGGTACTTCCACTGCAGACAGCTGTTTTATTTAAAAGTTAAAACAATCCAGACTTCCAGGAAATGAGAAACCACATCATTACTTCATTCATACTGACATCAAGTGACAAACCACATCATTACTTCATTCATACTGACAGGAAGTGAGACACCACATCATTACTTCATTCATACTGACAGGAAGTGAGACACCACATCATTACTTCATTCATACTGACGGGAAGTGAGACACCACATCATTACTTCATTCATACTGACGGGAAGTGAGAAACCACATCATTACTTCATTCATACTGACAGGGAGTGAGAAACCACATCATTACTATATTCATACTGACAGGAAGTGAGAAACCACATCATTACTTCATTCATACTGACGGGAAGTGAGACACCACATCATTACTTCATTCATACTGACGGGAAGTGAGAAACCACATCATTACTTCATTCATACTGACAGGGAGTGAGAAACCACATCATTACTATATTCATACTGACAGGAAGTGAGAAACCACATCATTACTTCAGTCATACTGACAGGAAGTGAGACACCACATCATTACTTCATTCATACTGACGGGAAGTGAGACACCACATCATTACTTCATTCATACTGACGGGAAGTGAGAGATCACATCATTACTTCATTCATACTGACAGGAGTTGAGAAACCACATCATTACTTCATTCATACTGACAGGAAGTGAGACACCACATCATTACTTCATTCATACTGACAGGGAGTGAGAAACCACATCATTACTTCATTCATACTGACAGGGAGTGAGAAACCACATCATTACTTCATTCATACTGACAGGGAGTGAGACACCACATCATTACTTCATTCATACTGACGGGAAGTGAGACACCACATCATTACTTCAGTCATACTGACAGGAAGTGAGAACCCACATCATTACTTCATTCATACTGACAGGGAGTGAGAACCCACATCATTACTTCATTCATACTGACAGGAAGTGAGAACCCACATCATTACTTCATTCATACTGACGGGAAGTGAGAACACACATCATTACTTCATTCATACTGACGGGAAGTGAGAAACCACATCATTACTTCATTCATACTGACATCATTACTTCATTCATACTGACAGGAAGTGACTCAGCAGGTACTATCACGTTCGGTGGAAAACTCTTATCAGTAACTCCCTTCTTCCATAGAATGCAAGAGACTAATGGTCTGAGCTATGGCCACTACAGGGCACTGTTCCATGTAAAAAAAAAGTTTGAACTATAATAATTCTGGAAAGACTCATACCACATGGTGGAAGTACTCTTCTTTTACTCAGCAGGAAAAGCACTACAGTATATGTTTCATCATAAAAAATGTACTCATCCTTTAAAGGGCAACATTACTTGTAGTAGTATAGCTTCTTAATTTGCCCAATTCTTTAGATTCTAGGAAGGTCTCAAATGCATTGCAAAGCAATGTTTTGGAGACCTCTCACGCTTGAAAGTGATCAAAGGGGATAGTAATACTTAATATGTAAAAAATGTATTGTGGGGTTTATCCACTTGAGGAAAACAAGGGTACTCTCACTGCTGAGGGGAGTTTTATTCAAAAGGTATTGCATCTCAAACTTAATTTTTTTAGGTTCAGTATCTCAGTGGCCTGGAATGTTATAGTGGCGCTGTTGCTACACCAACGTTGGAGATTTATGGTCAACTGAACAGAGCTTCCCATAGGATGGTGTAGCAACAGCGCCACTGTAAAAGATCAGGCCACTGTGATATTGCACCTGAAAAAATTCAAGTTTGAGCTGTAATAAATAATAAAACACCTCTCAGCAGTGGAGTTCCCTTGTTTTACTCAGGGGGATAAAACCTACAATATAGTTCTTTTTTTTCCATATTAAGTATTACTGTCCCTTTAACAGGAGGACTTTGGTTTATCGAATACATTAAAGGAACAGTAATACATCTTAACCCAGAGGGGTATGCAACACAGTGCTTTTCAAGGCATTGTGTACCCCCTCTAGCATTCAAAGTGTTAATAATTTAACTTTTTACATTTAATCTGGGTACAAAATCCTAATGACATCAAATCAGTTCTGTGCTCTGTGCTGACAGAAGGAGATCCCGGTCAGGTGACCAGCCGCTGGCTCTTCAGCAGAGCGAAATCGCGTTATTTAAAAATAATTGCTTCATTGGAAAGGTCTACAAATTGTGCCTGGTTCGCATGCACACTTTGTAGACCATTCCAATGAAGAAATTCTTTTTAAATAGCGGGATTTCGGCACTGCTGAAGAGCCTCATCTAGTCGGCCGACTTGAACCTCCTTCTGTCAGCTTTACAGCTGACATCAGGAAAAGGGGAGGGTTGGGGATCTTTCAATGCTAATATGTCTCAAACCATAGCGGTTTGAGAGATGGGAGTTGCTTCAAATAATTTACTTTTTTTCCAGCTACAAAATGAGAATAATTTTTATGGGACATTACTGTCCCTTTAATAAAACATTATTTGGGTGGAACTGAGCAACACAGAATTGATTCTTAGTGGCCATTAGGATTTTCTGTCCATGTTAAGGTAATTGGGGTTTTTTTTTTATTGGGAGACACACATTTTCTTCAATGTACCATACATTTATTTCCTTGGGATTTTTTTATAATCTATAGTTGGTGACTTCCATTTCTCAGTCTGATTGATACTATTGTGTAGATCTATAGAACATTTCTCTATGTGATTTTTTGTGTGCACTGATGGAACCTAGTGTTTGTTGTCTGAATTTAGAGGAAGATTGCGATCATGTATTATTGGCTGTGCAGGTATGATCCCAAAAAAATAAGTCATTCTTTCACCCTATGGGGGACACAGGGATCATGAGGTTAAGGTCCCTCCACTAGGAGGCCAAAAGTATCTGGACTACCTCTCAGCCCTGCCTAACCAACACCCAGCTCAGCCTAACTGTAGTTTTTAAAGTAGGTTACTTTGGGGCACTCGTCTCTTTAAATGATGTGGCGCCTTTAAAGGTTACTGGTTCAGGAGTTCATTAGCACTTTCTGCAATGATTTGGTTGTATCACTGAGAAACAATGGTGTGTTTAGCCCTTTGAAGACTTTTTTTTTTTTTTTTTTTTTTTTTTAATAAACTTTGTATTGAAATTTTCGAAATACAAATACATCCATAACTAAACAGTAACGACATGAGACATTCCAGGTAGTAGTTCTACAAAGGAGAACCCGACACCAGTGTTCTAGGTATACAGTAAGATAATCTCTTCCCACTGATTGAGAAATACGTCCAACACTGACCAGTCCAGTAAACATACAGGAAAACCGGGAAGAGTATACGGTATGATTAAATAACAACAGCGCAATTTGTATAGAACGCTGTGACCACCAGGGTACTCAACGGAGCCATCCTGACAAATAATGTCCCAATTAGAAAATCCAGAGATCAATAAAAACACAAGACACGAAACTGAAAACAGGTGCATACCTTCAGAGGGGCTCAACCTCCACTCCCCCAAACCCAAAGGAAACGAAAGAAAAAGGTGATGGTTAAAAAGAAGGGCCAGCTACTCCCGGGTCCACCTCCCCAATATCCAGATGAGGAATCATTCTCTCCCCCCCCCAGCAGGGATTCCAAGGCATTATCCTTTAACAGCCTCTCCTCCATCCATGATGTATACCTAAAGCAATGGTAAAAGACCATCTGCCGAGCGGTGGGCAAGGATAAAATTAAGGGTTCCCAGAGAGTGACAAAACGAGCACCCAGCATCTCCTTATCATATAGGGCAAGCGTCCAATGTAATCTGGTGAAGTGAAACAACTTAAGCATCCATTGATGAAGCAGAGGGGGTTGGGGTGATAACCAAAGCGCCAGAATGCATTTCAACGCCACCGTGACAGCAAAATCAACTAACTTTGTTAGCAGGTCGTCAACTGAGAAGAAGAAGAAGCATAGATCCCAAGGAGGAAAGCTGGAGAAACGAAATCAGCAGGAATCCCTATTTTTGTCGTGATATAAAAGAAGACTTTGGTCCAAAAGGAAAAGACATGTGGACAGGAGTATACCTTATAGAGTAAAGTCGCACTAGGAGTTTGACATTTAGGACAGGAGGAAACTGAGGCAAGACCAATGTGATGGGCTACCAAAGGAGTCACATATATCCTATGCAATAATCTATAGGAGAGGTCATGAAAATAAGCAGATGGAGAGCAGCGCAATCTACGCAAAAAGCTGGACTCCAGCAAATCTACCGTTAGTGTGGGTATATCCGCCAGCCAGCCAGAAGAGCTCAAAGGGTTCAAGACCGTATGAGCCATTGAGCAAATAGTTCTATAAATACGGGAAGTTTTAAAAGACACTGCTGAAAGCTTTTTAATTAAGCAGTCCAGCGGATTATCCGTAAATTTTTTGGACAGAACCGGTAGATGAGACTGAACAGAATGTTTAGTCTGCAAGAAAGCAAAAAGATGATTAGACGGTAGATTATATTTAGATTTAAAATGTGGGAAAGAGTACATCTGTTGAGTCAAGGGGTCAAGCATGTGACCCACCGATGTTATACCCCGTGAGGCCCAATGAAGAACCGGGCATCAGCCTCCCCACCCTGAAAAGAGGAGTTACGAGTGAAGGGTAGAAAAACTGAAACATAACGTGTTTTGAAGAGATGATATTGTGTTTATTGCCAGCCCTTCACAGTAGATGCCAGCAAAGGATTAACCACACAAGGAGGGGGAATTGCAGACAAGGGAGCATGCAGAATATAGGAAAGACTCAATGACGGACAGAAACATTGTTCCTTATCAGGGTCACGGTGCCATCCAGTCAGTCCTTTGCATACCGGAGACGACAGGCTACATTATAGAACCGTAGATGTGGAAAGTTAAACCCACCAGACCGTTTAGGTTGGGTAATTTGGCCAGACTCATCTTGGGGCGTTTACCACCCCATACAAACCCCTGAAAGCGACGGTTAAGAGACTGAATGTCCTTTGCAGAGAGATATAGTGGTAGCATATGCAGTAAATACAAGATACGCGGAAAGACTATCATTTTAATTAAGGTAATGTGGCCAATGAACGTGAGAGGCAAAGCCTTCCAAGCAAGAAAGTCCGAAGACAACTTAGTCAGCAAGGGGGTAAAATTGGTCTGGTGGAGCATAGAGAAATCCCTAGGTAGAAGAATACCCAAAAACTTAAGATGATAAGTGGACCATTGTAATGGACAGGAAAATGGTAGGGAAGGAGGGGGTCGCGGAGAAAGCCACATTGCCTCAGACTTGCCAAAATTAATCGTAAAACCCGCCACCTGCCGGAAGCTCTCAAAAACCTGCATAATGGAAGGAAGAGCGGATTGTGGATTACGGATAAACAACAGCAGATCATCTGCAAATATAGCAAGTTTATTTTCCACAGTACTCACTCGTATACGATGAAAATCTGGTAATGCCAATAATGTTCGAAGAAGGGGATCCAGCGCTAGATTAAAAAGAAGTGGAGAGAGGGGGCAGCCTTGTCTGGTACCCCTTAAAAGTTGAAAGAGAGAGGAGTTGACAGAGTTAGTAGAAATTATGGCTCAAGGCTTTGTATAGAACAGTTCTATTAAAGCATGGAACAGTGGACCAAAGCCCTGGATTTCTAAAACCTGAAACAAATAAGGCCAAAGGATTTTGTCAAAAGCCTTCTCGCCATCAAAATTTATTAGTAGATTATTGTTACAAGGAAAATCCGAGGATTTAATAAGAGATGCAATAGCAGTACGGATACTAGTCACCGAATATCTACCTGGAATGAAGCCTTTTTGTTCAGGCGTAATGAGCTTAGGTAGTAACTGATTGTCTATTCGCCATAATCTTACTAAGGATCTTATAATCTGTATTTAAAAGCAATATCGGCCGATAGGATTCAACCTGGTTAGGATCCTTTCCAGGCTTAGGTAGAAAGATAATCCTAGCAAGGGTGAAAAAAGAGGGCATGACATGCAAGTCAAATATAGTGTTATAAAGAGACAGAAACGTGGGAGAGATGTCTTCCCGCAGGATTTTGTAAAATTCAGCTGGAAGACCATCTGGTCCTGGTGATTTAGCAGTATGTAATGATTTAAGCACCAGCTCTAGTTCCCTAGCAGTGATGGGCTCCTCTAAGAGCGAGCGCTGATCAAGCGTAAATATGGGCAAAAACAAACGCCGCAAAAAGTCAGACCGTGCGGAAGGGTTGTCCGCTTCAGGACCATGCAGTTTAGAGAAGTATGCAACAAAAGCCACATTGGTATCCGCCGGGTCCATCGTGACTGTCGAATTACGCAGCTGTATAGAACTAATAATATTAGGGCCACGAGTAAGCTTAGTCAGATGAGCTAACATTCTACCTTGCAAGTTAGCATTGCGATACAGATGCGCTGAACGTTTAGACCATTGAAATTACGCAGCCATAGACAATACCGTTTCATATGCTTTTTTGCGTTGAGATATTTAGAGCGGTTCAAAGCTGAATCCACAGCAAGGTAAGCAGAGTAACGAGTGGTAAGCGTACGCTGTCACAGCGCAAGTTTGTTCGCCATTTCCTTCCGAAGCTTTGTAACATAGGAGATAATATGACCAGTCGAAACAGCCTTAGCAGCTGACCAGAACAACACAGGGTCAGAAGAATGAAGAGCATTATCAGATTGAAATGCAAGCCTAGCACAAAAGACTAGCACAAAAATCAGGGGATTGGATAAGAAAGGAAGGCATAAGCCAATACAAGGATGAATGCACAAGAGAACGAAAGGACAAATGTAGGGTAACAGGAGCATGGTCCGAGTTAAGGATATCGTGAATTTGACAAGCAGTAACTAAAGGGAGAATAGCCGCTGAGCCCAAGAAATAATCCAGCCTGGTAAAAGTACCATGAGGATGAGAGAAGATGCTATACTGTCGGTCTGTAGGATGAATAAGACACCAAATGTCAGTGAGAGGGACCTGATCCATAAAACGTTGCAAGGGATTTAAGGAAGAAGCTTCTGAGATGGTAGGGCACCCACCTCTATATAATTGCTGGTTAAGAGTAACGTTAAAATCCCCACCTAGCAAAATATTACCAGGAGTATATGGCAGTAAGTGTGGAAGAAGAGATGCGAAAAGAATATGTAGGATCATTAGGGGCATACACATTACAGATTACAAAAGGTTTTGATCTACCTCACAGTGCACCAACAGAAAACATCCTTCCGGATCACGAATAGTCTGTAAAAGTATAAAAGCAAGTGATTTATGGATAAGAGTGGCCAAGTCCCGTTTTTTGCTGGAATAGGAAGCAGCAATACAATTCCCCACCCATTCCCTTTGAAGTTTAGTATGTTCGTCATCTGTGAGATGAGTTTCTTGCAAAAGGGCAACCTGCCACCCGTTAGCGGGGCAGTCATGCGCAGTAGAGACTGGCCGCGCCGCGGCTGATACAGAGCTGGACGCTCCGTCTCTGTATCAGCCGCGGCACGGGCAGTCTCTACTGCGCATGACTGCAGCACGCGCAGCAGTGTCTACTGCGCATGACGTGGCGTTACACACGTTTTAGCGAATTATTATATAGGATATATGCCGCCAACATTCCAGGAAGTGAAGCAGAGAGAATGAGGAGTAGCTCTAGTATGACAGGAAGAATCCGCTATGGTGGCAGCCAGTAACAGAGAAACCAGAAAGAGTGAGCACAAGTGAATAAAACCAACGTCTCTCCCAGAGAGGAGACGCCAGTTAGACAAAGAAGAAGGAGCATGGGGAAGGAGAACCACCGATCAAACCACCCAGAAGCACGCACCGACAAAACAAAAGACACAGACAGAACAAACACAAAAAACATAGTCCTCAATGGACTCATCAACAAATTAAAGAACTTAAGTTCTAATGAACCTGTGGACTATACCCCAGAATGTATATTGTTAATAAAACGACAATAGAGGCATTGTAACAAACCAGGGAGCCCAGTGCTATGACAGACAACAGAATTGATCACCACCACAGCACTGCACCCCCCATAAGAAAGCCTAGTCAACCAACAGTTAAGAGAAACCCACAAATTAGTAGAGACATCCCATGTTACCCCCATCCCAAATGAAAAAAAAAGGAGAGAGGAAGACCAGTACCCCCGCACAGCCCAAAGGGCCCAATTGGCGCACCGTTCCACCCCCGTCCGGCATCGAAATATCCCCCACCCATCAACAATGATATATATATAACCATTACAGGTAGCATCCAACCCATCTCCATCCAGTTCCAAGATATACAGTCCGTGGCGAGGTAAGAAAGTCTCTATCTGATTGACCCCCAGGCAACCCGGGAGAGACCCGGAATAAAACTGTAGCTAATCCAGGGGGAAAGCCAGACAGAGAATGGAATCCCACAGTCAGTAAGGAAGACAATGGAAATTAATTAACATATAGACTCCCCATCTGATCCGCCCCCGGGTAACCCGGGAAGGACCCGGGGCAGAATGAGCGTCGGTCCAGGGGAAAGGCCAGACAGAACAGAATCCCATAAACTGTTTGGAAGAAAATAATGTTTAGTCAACAACAGAACAACTGTAAAAATAACCACAGTAAAATATTAATGAGTCACAAGCAATGAGACAGGTCTATGTAGAGGGATCACATTTCAGTAGCTTAGTAATCAGACTCTAGGACGACACAGATGGGGACACCATGGGGCGACTTGGATGTCAATAACAGCAGACACTCCTGGACATGTCCATGATGCAGTGAAGAAGCCCTCCAACACATAAGAGAGGTCAAGTGTCTAGACAGGTATCCAGAAGAGAGTATCCATGGTAGGAGTCTGAGTAATTAAAAGACATGGAAAGCCTCAACATGTGGACAAAGTTCCTCAGGAAGGGATCTCACAGATCCAGGGCGACACTCATCCAGGAACCGATGAGATGGAGAATAACAGAACTAGCAATGTCCCCCAGCTCTCCTCTCACTATTACTTGCTGACAAGCTCTCGTAAAAGTTCCTAGCCTCTGCAGGTGAGTCAAACCAGAACTTTAAGGCGTGCAGGGTACAATAAAGCAAAGTTGATGTAACTCTTAAAGAGCTTGCTGCAGATTTCCGAAAAGCCACACTTGTGCGTGGAAACTTTGGCAGAAAAGTCCTGAAACAACAAGAGTTGAGAGTTAAGCTACTCGACTCTGTCCAACTGTCTGTAAGCGTAGAGAAGACGTTGCCGGTCTTCGTAATGCAGGAGTTTGAAGTCGACTGGCCTAGGACGACTCCCCTCCAACGGTGCAGCCTGACCTAACCGATGAGCCCTTTCAGTGACTAACGGAGTATTGTAATCCTCCAGTTTCAGAAGTATTGGCAACTCTGTTCTTAGAAAACGTGTTAAATCCTTGGCTCGAAGTGTTTCAGGCAAACCAATGATGCGAAGATTGTTTCGACGACTGCGGTTTTCGAGATTGTCAATTTTATCCGTAAGAGCATTAGCCTTGGCCTCCAAGCTGCGAATAGTGACATGGAGATCATCCACAAGCACCCCGCAGTCATCCGCTCTCTGAGTGAGACTCGCGATCTGTTCGCCATGAGTCTTAACCTCACCCAAGATAGGGTTAATTGAGGATTGGAGTGCATTTAGTTTGGTATACAATACTGGCGTAAGCAATGCAAGGACCGCTTTGGCTGTGTCCTCAGCAATCGACGATGGCACAACAGTAGTAGTAACAGCAGGAGAGTCCACAGCAGGTTCCCCAGCAAGGGAGACAAAAGTATTTTTATTTTTGTCTTGCTTCTTTCTCCACGCTGAGGGCGCAAGGTTTTAGTTTGATCCGCTGACTGTACAAAACGTTCCATGATGTCAGCAATGAACCAAAATAATTGAGCAAGGTGTCAGATGAAATTGAGATGAATATTGTAGCTAGAGAAGGAGGCCGGGGGGACTCAAGGCAGGAATATCACGTGTCTAGATGCCACAGGCAAGGGACTGTGAAGCCCAGAGGATACAAGGACGACTTACATAGCAGTAGAGGCCCCCTAAAACGTCACTGCAGTTGCAGTAGGCCAAAAAGGAGAGGAGGTCATCATGCAGAGTGATACCTTACAAGTGCAAAAAATATATGGGAGAGACTGGGGAACAAAAAGGGAAAATAACAAACAGGGCAATTATTTGAGGACAGCAGTGGTGTCACAAGCAGCTAAGCGAGTGGAATAGCAAGTATAGAAGGAGCTGGAGACCAAAAAGAGCACCACTGAGCTGTATTAATACACGGGGCAGTGTGGGGCACAGATAATGGGAAAATAACAAACATGGGGTAAAATAGAAGCAGGAGCTCGCATCTGACCCCTAGGAGGGGATACAGAATAAGGTGCAGTCCCAAGCACAGGCCAGAATCAGTCTAGCAAACACAGGAAAGGCACCAGTAGGTGAAGTGGCTAAGGATGAGACAAACAGTTTTGGTAGTGGCAGTAGTCAGGACGGCTGATAGCTCCAGGGGGAAAGCAGACAACAGCAGAGGTGAACACAGCTCCACAGGCAGCAAAGCAGAGTGAAGATATCAGCAGGAAATAGACTGGTAGGCCTTAATAGGGTCTCCGAAGGTGCCACAAGGGCCTGGTCCGAAAGGCAGTGAAACTAGGGGCAAGGGTACACAAAGAGGGAGAAAGCAAAAAAGGACGGTGGCCCTAAGAGAGCAGGTGGTAAGACGGGAAAATGCGAGGGGGGGCTGGCGGGCCGCGATGCACGGCAGTGGCAGATAGAAAAACACCAGTATAAGCCCCCGGTAGGGCACCTCACCCAGGCTGTCAGGAGGGAGGAGGATAGTCCCGGCTGCCGCCTAAAAGGAGGTAGAGATGTTGCAGGTCAGCTGCCTATCGCACCAGGATACACAGCCTGTGAGACAACCAACAGATGAATTGCTCTGGTAAGGTTCCAAACAAGGCACTGGAAGGTGATATCAATCCCAATTCCGCTGGCGGGGCCCACCCAGCAGACTGCGCCTGACGACAGACCCGGCACACAAGACCACGGATTTGCGGCCTAGGCCACGGCCCACATTTGCTCACCCCCGGTCCTTAAAGGGTTAACACGTGGTGCCCAATGCAGGCAAAACACTTTATTTTATCCCATTAGGAATTGATCCACGTGTGGATCCAGTTCTGTAAGGCTGTTTGTCTGAGGCTTTACTACTTTGGATTTCTCATGCACGTAGAGAGAGCCGGTTCACTCTGCATATGCACCCTGGAGAAGGTCTTATTAATGGATGGCTGGAGAGCCATCATGTTTGGTGTCATATTGGGGGAAAATAACCATTGAGGTAAAGCTTCTACAAATAGGAGGCAGGACACTAAAAGGGATAGTAATGTTTCACAAAAACAGCAGCTCCAATTAATCTTCATAGTATTTGGGTCATGGAGAGTACTGAATACTGTCAGAGTTGTAGTTCAAGAGTAATTGAATGATAAAGTATCTCCGTCCCGCCCATTTTACTGATGTAACACTTCTCACCTCAGAACAGAAAGGTAGTGTTCAGATGGATCTCGGAGAGGGACAAACTTCAGTGATCATAAGGAAAAACCTGTCAAGAGGGGCAGGGTTTTCCTTATGGTCACAGTAAGAAGATTGTCCCTTGCTGTGACCTGTCCGGTCAAGAGACCAGATTCCACATCTGAGGGGAGGTGGTTTACACTAGGTAAAAGGGGCAGGAAGGGGATACTTTATCATTTAATTACTCTTGTGCTACAACTCTGGCAGTACTGAAATAACACTCTCCATGGCTCAAATACTATGAAGATTAATTGGAGCTGCTTTTTTGTGAAACATTACTATCACTTTAAAGACTGAATTATATGCAGAGCTGCCTGGGGGCAATGGAAGATTGGGATGGGTCAGAAGACTTTTTTTCCCTATCACGGGGATGTTACCCTAACTTTGAGTAGGTGCTCTGCCCCTTTAAGTAGGCCAGAACAATTCTAGAAGTGAATGTGGGGGTGGAGCCTACCTTCCCTCCTTGGCTGCAGCTAGCCAATCAGCTCCAGTAAGATTTGTTCCTAGAATGAAGATACAGGCAAGAGAACAGTTCTGCTATAGTTTTAGCTAATTTATTATTTTTCTGTTAGATATGGAATACCACCATTAGGCGGATTACCATAACTGACAATGCCCTTAGATGTGGCTAGCTCAGTATCCAGGTGCTTTTGTGGCCCTTAAACCCTGGGGGGGAAATCTTGGGTTCAAGTGCTTAGATGCCAAGTCTTCGGCATGACTTGCCGAACCCAGGTCCCCACTCGGCTGTAGGTGGCTGTTTGAGTCATGGTTCATTCTACTAGATCTATTTGGGCTTCTTGCGCTTACAAGAATCAGGCCTCAGCTGATTAGTTGT
>CM074721.1:537260344-537300344 GCA_037306005.1 Rhinophrynus dorsalis | reverse complement strand
TTCATAGACCACAGAAACCAAACTGATTAAATTATTGATTTAATCTGATTAAAAGATCACAGTGCTATATATATACAAAAGGTATTCTAAAATTCCTTTTTTTCTTTTTTAAATCATGTTGAAGTGGAACTTTCAAGTTAATTCAAGTTGGCGTATTTGAAAACTGCATTAAAAACTGTCTATATGTCATGTTAACCTAAAGTCCAGCAGATGTACAGTTCAGGAGATAGTCATACTTATATTTCTGGGCAAAGTGAAAGTAAACATTTCCTGGTACTGCACAAAGCTGCTTTATCATATAAATGGTCACTGGAACCTTCATTAGCATGTGACAAATCACGGAAAAGGCTTAATTAGCATATGAAACATAATTTATTAGCTTAATTAGCGTATGAAAACGTTGATGCCACACAGTGCCACAGTTGGCATATGAAAGATGTGTGACTTACTCCTGAACTATACATTTGCTGGCCTTTTGGTTAACATGATATATAGGCAGTTTTAACCCCTTAACGACCGGCCGATTGACGCGGTCAGTTAAGGTCCACGGAGCATTTTTTTTTTTTCCTTACGCTTCCGGACTCCCCGAAAGGTGTGCAGCCGCGGGGGGAGCCCTGAATTCCATGACGGTCATAGTACGTCATGGGTCGTTCAGACAGATCGACCCTTGACGTACTATGGCCGTCAAGGTTTGTTAAGAGATTAATGTAGTTAAAAAAAAAAAAAAAAAAAAAAAAAAAAAAAAAAAAAGCAAACTTGAATTAAGGTGATAGTTTCACTTTAACCATATTCTCCTTGCCACTCTTTATGCACAGTATGCAGCACAAAATGTATTTCTACAAACTGAACTTGATCAAATATAATTGACATGTGAATATATGGATTTGGAGGGGATTTCAGTTTGATCATATCTCCTTCCACGAACCATATTGTAACATCTGGGATTGAGAAGATTCCAAACAGTTCTGGATTACCTTTGTTGACATTTGGGTAGCGTACATACCTTTTTACAGTCTACACAAACTTTACATGAGGATTGACTCTTTAAGGGATAGTAATGTTTCATAATAAAAGCAGCTCTAATTAATCATCATAGTAGTTGGGCCTTGGAGAGTGTTATTTAAATTCTATCAGAGTTGTAGTTCAAGAGTAGTTGAATGATAAAGTATCCCTCTCCCGCCCCTTTTACCTAGTGTAAGACACCTCACCTCAGATGTGGAATCTGGCCTTGGGACCGAACAGATCACAGCAAGGGACAATCTTCCTTCTGTGATCATAAGAAAACCCTGCCCCCCACCCTACACACACTTTACAGGTTTTTCCTTATGATCACTGAAGATTGTCCCTCTCTGTGATCCATCTAGACAGTCTTACTGCTCTGAGGTGAGCAGTGTTACATCAGTAAAAGGGGCAGGAGGGGGATACTTTATCATTCAATTACTCTTGAACTACAACTCGGACAGTATTGAAATAACACTCTCCAAGGCCCAAATACTATGATGATTAATTGGAGTTGCTTTTATTGTGAAGCATTACTACCCCTTTAAGGAAAAATCTTTAAAAAATCTTTATGAGATTGTATCTCACTCCACACCGTCTGGTAAATCTGTACAGTTTCAGTTAATTCTCGTTGAAATTGTGGTTTAATAGGTTCAATCGCACATATATTTTGGGAATGCACACAAATCTCCCCTTTCTGGGATTCTGTGATATCACTGATCATGTATTTACTTGACATTCCTTTATGTATAATAATTTTATCTTCTGATTTTGATGGTATTGATTCCTCTTGCATGATGTGCAGGATTTGACAAATGTATGACGTTTAAAGTGGAACTACCAATGCTAAACAACTTGATCTCCAATAATTGCCCATCTGGCACTAGCTGCTCAGTAGCGCTAGTCACCAGAATTATTACCTTGTTAAGTAGAATTCTCCATTCTTCCCACGCTGTAAGTCCCAGTCGGCTCTAGGAGGCGTTGCTAGGAGCCGGCCGGCTACAAAAGGGACTGACAACGCAGGCGCGCGGACATCACTGTAGAAAGATGTCTGCGCACCGTCCTGCCTGTCAGCCCCGGGAAGAATGGATAATCCTATTTAACAACATAATAATTCTGGCGACTAGCGCTACTAAGCAGCTAGTTGCCAGATGGGGAATTATTTGAGCTCAAGTTGTTTAGCGATGGTAGTTCCGCTTTAAAAGAAAAATGAAAAATCTTGTAAATAAAGCATTACAAAGAAGAAAAAATCATAATGATTAGTCCTGTGCCAGAAGCCTATCCAAGGCATTTTGCAACAATATGTTGAATATCCCTCTGGCACTCACAGTGATAAAGGGACACCAACATGTTTTAACAATGTTGTCCCAGTTACCTTAAATAGGTAGAAAAACATCCTTGAGTTATCTTGTGTTTTGTGGCACACGGAGCTCCCCGCTAGAACCCCACAGTCCTCACCTTGCAAGGGGGTGAAGTGGCCACAAGAAAGACCGCCTCCTCTCCTTTATGAAAAAATCAGCGTGCTCATGGATGTACAGCTACTTACGGGTGCAGGTCCTTAGGGTAGTATGGAATCCAGCCATGTTGAGGGGGAGCCTGAGATGGCTGCTGCCTTTGGCATGGTTCCAATGGGGGGTTCCATCTTGTTCACAGAACTGTCCAGAAAACTTAAGTAGTTCATTTCATAATGAAACTTTTCTGATCCTTTTTACACGTTCCCTGACATGCTGTCTTCTTTTCAGGGACACACACGGGGCCCCTTCCTGGTTAGTGCCCCTCTCTCCACCATCATTAACTGGGAGCGCGAGTTCCAGATGTGGGCCCCAGACTTCTACGTGGTGACGTACACGGGGGACAAGGACAGCAGATCGGTGATCAGAGAGAATGAGTTCTCCTATCAGGACAACGTCATGAAAGGTGGAAAGAAAGCTTTTAAGATGAAGGTGAAAGGATGAAGAAAAGAGGTTGGGAAAAAATATGGAGTGGGGATGCAGTAGAAGAGGGATAGAAGGGAGGTTAGAGGAAGTTTGTCGGAGAAAAGTCGGGGTGATAATCTGTTTGTTACGGCTACTTTGTAATCATTCCAGATCTTTCTTCCCTTTCTCTACCATGTACTCTTTACTTAAAGTAATAGTAATATTTCACAAAAACTGTACCTCTGATTAATCTCCATAGTATTTGGTCCATGTAGAGTGTTATTTCAATACTGTCAGAGTTGTAGTACAATAGTAATTGAATGATAAAGTATCCCCCTCCCACCCCTTATACCTAGTGTAACACTGCTCACCTCAGAGGAGCAAGACTGCCCAGATGTATCGCAGAGAGGGACAATCTTCTTACTGTGAGCAAAAGAAAAACTCTGCCCCTCTTGACAGGTTTTTCAGGTTTTTCCTTATGATCACTGAAGATTGTCCCTCTCTGCGATCCATCCTGACCCTCTAGTTTTAGGCTATGACCTCTTGTCCTAACATTTTTACTCCTTTGAAATGCACTTCCCTCCTACACTTTGTTGAATCCCTTCATGTGTTTCTATCATGTCACCTGTCTCTCTTCTCTCCTCCAAGTTATACATATTTAGTTTATTTAGTCTATCCTGATACATTTTATTCTCTAAACCATTCACCGTTTTAGTAGACCTCTCCAGAATATTTATATCCTTCTCAAGTCTCCAGTATTTTAGACAGTACTCTAGGTGAGGTCTAACCATAGATCTATAGAGTTGGCATGACCAACTCCTTCTGCTATTAATGCCCCTTGTTATACAACCCAGCACTCTACTTGCATTCCCCACTGCTTTGTTACATTGCCTGCCTACCTTTAAGTTATCAACTCCCAAATCCCTTAAAAGGACATTAATGTCCCATAAAAACTTTTTTATAGTTTTGCAGAGGAAAAGAAAGTAAGCTGAATGGCATAAACCCTATCTCTCAAACCGCTATGGTTTGAGAGATATAGGCGTTGAAAGTTCCCCCCCCAATGAGATTTGAGTCGTATGACTCGAGGAGGCTCTACAGCAGAGCTGAACTCGCGTTATTGCAAAATAATTACTTCATTGGAATGGCCTACAAAGTGTACTTGCAAACCAGGCCCGCTTTGTAGACCTTTCCAGTGAAGTAATTCTTTTGCAGTAATGTGATTTCGGCTCTGCTGCAGAGCCGCCGGCTGGTCCCCAGACCGGGATCTCCTGCTGTGAGCTAGACGCTGACGTCAGGAGAAGGGGAGGGAGGAGGGAACTTTCAATGCCTACCGCTATGGTTTGAGAGATAGGGATTGTGCCATTCAGCTTATTTTCTTCTCCTCTTCAAAACTATAAAAAGTTTTTATGGGACATTACTGTCCCTTTAATAGTATATTCTACCTTTTGTTTTTTAATGTCCGAGGTGCATTATTATAGAAAGTATTGCATTGGCCAGGAATCGAACCCGACCCTTCTTCGTGGCAGGCGAGAATCAATTTTTTTTTTTCTCCTCCATCATGGTTACTCTTGATTTTTTGTTTCCATGTGCCTACAGGCTCAGGCCCAGGTGAAGTTCCATGTGCTCCTCACCTCCTATGAACTAGTAACAATTGATCAGGCTGCTCTGGGATCCATTCGTTGGGCCTGCCTGGTGGTGGATGAAGCTCATCGTCTAAAGAACAACCAGTCCAAGGTACGTGTTGAGCCAGCCTAGCAGTTTCAGCCTCTGAATCTCTTTACCCCTCATTGTTGTGCCAGAATCTTCACCTTTTGTGCTAACCCTAGACGGTCCATGCTGTGTATCCTACATGCCCACCCTAGTTGTAACTATGCTGTAGCTTGAGTCCCACTTGTGCTAGGCTCTATTACTTTGTATCAGTGCATTGAAAGTTACTTTACCTGCCCTTTGCAGATTGTGTTGGCCCATAGTCTGTCCATAGTAGTACCATGCTCCCTCCCATATTGCCTACTATAGTGGCAAGGCTGGAGTTTCACCTCCATCATTATAAATGCCCCTAGCCGTGGCAAAGCCCCAGCTTCACTCCCATTTACCTGGAACAGAAATTGCTCTCGAGGTCCTATGTTCAAAAAAAATGGCTATTTAGGAATCCTGGCTTAAGTCATATTTTATTGTGTTTTCCTTTAGACTGTAATTTTGTAAAGCAGAGTATCTTTTGAAAATGGATGGCATTTGTACCATTTTGTCAAATGAAAGGGACACTTTTCACAGATTATTCTGAAAGAGCATTAAAAGAACCTATAAGTTGTATTAGCCATTTTATATAGAAAATTCATTTTTTCTGTTCTTTAGATATATAGATGATATTAATTAAGGAATGCCTTGCACACACTTCTATTTTAGAGGTACATTATCCCCATCACCACCACCACCTCTGTTTCACTGCCATTGAACACTTCTAGTGATAGGGAAAGTGGGTAATGCTTTGCTCAGCAGTGTCAGTGAGTAGGGGAGATAATGTAGTGTTAAGGCAGGAAGTCAGTGCTAGGGGAGGAGGGTAATGCATTACTGAGCAGTGTCAGTGAGTGGGGAGTTAATGTAGGGATAAGACAGGAAGTCAGTGTTAGGAGTGGAGGGCAGTGCATTCCTGAGCAGTGTCAGTGAGTGGGGGAGGTAATGTAGGGATAAGACAGGAAGTCAGTGCTAGGGGAGGTGGGTAATGCATTGTTGAACAGTGTCAGTGAGTGGGGAGGTAATGTAGGGACAAGACAGGATGTCAGTGCTAGGGGAGGTGGGTAATGCATTGTTGAGCAGTGTCAGTGAGTGAGGAGGTAATATAGGGCTAAGACAGGAAGTCAGTGCTAGGGGAGGTGGGCAGTGTATTCCTGAGCATTGTCAGTAAGTGGAGGAGGTAATGTAGGGTTAAGACAAGAAGTCAGTGCTAGGAGAGGCAGGCAATGCATTGCTGAGCAATGTCAGTGAGTGGGGAGGTAATGTAGGGATAAGACAGGAAGTCATTGCTAAGGTAGGAGGGCAATGCATTGCTGAGCAGTGTCAGTGAGTGGGGAAGGTAATGTAGGGATAAGACAGGAAGTCAGTGCTAGGGGAGATTGGCAATGCATTACTGAGCAGTGTCAGTGAGTGGGGAGGTAATGTAGGGATAAGACAGGAAGTCAGTGCTAGGGGAAATAGGCATTGCATTGCTGAGCAGTGTCAGTGAGTGGGGGAGCTAATGTAGGGATAAGACAGGAAGTCAGTGCTGGGGAGGTAGGTAATGCATTACTGAGCAAAGTCAGTGAGTGGGGAGGTAATGTAGGGATAAGACAGGAAGTCAGTGCTAGGAGAGGTAGGTAATGCATTGCTGAGCAGTGTCAGTGAGTGGGGAGGTAGGTAATATAGGGATAAGATAGGAAGTCAGTACTAGGGGAGGTGGGTAATGCATTGCTGAGCAGTGTCAGTGAGTGGGGGAGCTAATGTAGGGATAAGACAGGAAGTATCTGCATGGCATGCCGTAATTACCATAAGCTATAAAACAAAATAATTGAAAAATAGTGTTCTTAATACGCAAGTGCCTACTACAACATATAGGAGATTTTGAAAGCTCTATCAAAATTGCCAACTTTTTTTTTTTTTTTTTTAGGTGATATGGTCCTTTGATGTAAAATTAATTGAACATTTTGAAGATTCTTGTATGCAACTATAGTATTTATACATACAACTTATCAGATTTTTTTATGGTGATTTTGACCTTTAGACTGACATTTTTGAACATTTGATTTCCATTTGTTTTGACTTTAGGTTTAACCACACTCATTTGTTTATGAATATTTTATGGTCTTAACTAGTATAAAAAGTGATGTCACCTCCTTCACTAGTGAATTAATGCTAATAAAAATGTTTTCCTTTTGAACATAGGGCCTTTAGGCTAAAATACATAATAAAAAACATTTCTTATACCATTCACTACTAGAGAGCTCTGTATCATTCATGGGGGTTAAATAAACCGGCCAGTAAATTTATATAGAGACTGGAAAATTAGTATATAAACAGGACATTATAGAAATATATAAACTAATAAATAAACCAGTCACACTAATCCAGGGTCTATTGTGTGCACAATAACAACTCATTATTATGGCCATTGCCTCCAACAAGCCTCCTCTCCTAGGCGATTGCCTACACTACCTAATGAGACACTTGTCTCTGCACAGAGGCGCCAGCCTTTCCTTTTTCCGTCCTATCATTTCAAGGTTCTGAATACACATTCCTAAAATTGCCCTATATATATCCATCCTAGAGGAATCAGCGACTTGTGTTTAGGTGTTCTCGTCGAGATAGCAGATTCCTGAAACCAGCTGTAGAGGTTCCCCGTGTCCAGTCGTAGAGGTTGCAGTGCTGTGTCCTGTTTGTTGCAGTTTTTCCGGGTGCTAAATGGATACCAGATCGATTACAAGCTGCTACTCACTGGAACCCCCTTACAGAACAATCTGGAGGAGCTGTTCCATCTACTCAACTTCCTCACCCCAGAGAGGTTCAAGTATGTAAAAGGGCAGAAAGAGGGCTCTTGTATAAGGCTTCGAGGTTATCAAAAGTACATTAACGATTGCTCACTCGTATCCATCATACACTGCAGTACAGTGTTTCCCAAACTTTTTTGCATTAGTGGAATCCTTTATTTTAAAGGGCATGTAATGTTTCAAAATAAAAGCAGCTTTGATTAATCTTCATAGTATTTGGGCCATGGAGAATTTTATTTCAATACTGTCAGAGTTGTAGTACAAGAGTAATTGAATGATAAAGTATCCCCCCTCTCGTCCCTTTTCCTGATGTAACACTGCTCAGCTCAGAGCAATCAAGACTGTCCGGATGGATCAGAGAGAGGGACCATCTTCAGTGATCATAAGGAAAAACCTGAAAATCCTGTCAAGGCGGCAGGGTTTTCCTTATGATCTCAGTAAGAGATTGTCCCTTGCTGCAACCTGTCCAGTCAAGATACTTTATCATTCAATTACTCTTGAAATACAATCTTACAGTATTGATTTAACGTTCTCCATGACCCAAATACTATGAAGATTAATTGGAGCAGCTGTTTTTGTGAAACATTACCATCCCTTTAAAATGAAATTCTAGTGATACTCTACCAATCAAACTCTAAAACCTCTTGCATGATAGAAAGGCCTCCGTTGCTTCACAAAGCGCTTGACACCTCTCTAGCATCCACGGGTTCAAAATAATATTGATATTAACTAAATAGCAATACATAAAGGGCAAAATACCCTAATTTATATATATCTCTAGATATAACATATTAATACATACATTATATTTATACATACATTATACATGTTGTATACATGTTGCAGGGATTTTCCTGTACAGCAAAACTATGATAGTCTCAATGCCTAGTGATGTTTCTTTCAAAGTTATTAAAGCGGTAACACTTAATTTTTCTGCTAGATTGAGCTCAAGGAGTTTAGTATTCAGATGGCAAAACATCTTTTACTCAAGCTATCAGGAAAATGACAACTTATCCTTTTAATTACATTCAAGAGAAATATCCTCAAGTATTGTGAGTACCTTTGTTTTTTTCCGTATAGGAGATGTCATGCAACATGTATATTTTTTTACACAAAGGGTATACTGCCTCTTTATGAAAAAATATTCACGTAATAGTTATCAGGTGATTGTATGTCTTTTGTATCTTAGCTCTTGAGGTTGGCTCAATCGGTCTCTGTAATACACACACACACACACACACACACACACACACACGCACAAAACACTTCAACAACCTCCGTCTGTATCTGACCACTTGCTTTATATATCCTGATACATTCATGCAACGCTGCCCCTAACTGAGCGGTTGTTTCCTTGGATGGTTGGTGTATCTAATAAGTGTGTCTCTTTTTACAATCTTTTCTCACTCTCCTTTCTCTTTCTATCATTCTATATCCACTTATTTTGTCTTGTACCTCATTTGCCTCTCCTGTACTTCTTTCCATATTGGCAGTAATCTTGAGGGATTCCTGGAGGAATTTGCTGACATTTCCAAGGAAGATCAGATCAAGAAGCTGCACGACCTCCTGGGTCCTCACCTTCTACGCCGACTCAAAGCTGATGTGTTTAAGAACATGCCGGCCAAGACTGAACTCATTGTTCGAGTGGAGCTCAGCCCAATGCAGAAGTGAGCTTTTTGTGATGAGAGAGAAGGACTGAATGGGTAGAGAAGGAAAGGAACAGAGACACCATGTGTGTGTTAGAAATATTGGTGAACATAAACAGAGACTTGGGGGAGAAGGGTAAAGCAAGGGAGTAGGAGAAAAAAGAAGTGCAGAAGAAGCTATGATGTGGAAACTGAGATAGAGAGGTATATCAAGTGTGGGAGGGAGCAGGCCAAACTATTATTCTTGAGCTGTTGTTGGACCACAATTCCCATTTTCCTTTTCCATTTATTGACTACACTAGTTGAAGACCCCCTTACACAGGCCACAGTGCCACTGCCAGACGGTCGCGGAGCAGTCATGAGCAGTAGAGGCTGCCCGCACCACGGCTGATACAGAGCTGGACGCTCCACTGCTCATGACTGCAGCACGTGCAGCAGTCTCTACTGCACATGACTGCGTTGCTACACACGTTTTAGCGAATTATTATATAGGATCATTGCTACCGATTTAGTCAATGTAAGTTCTTTGTGAATGAAGCAAAGCATAATTATAAGAAAAATGTGATGTAATGTGAAAAATTATAGCAAGAGATAAATAATTTAGACACTTTCTCTGACATTTAGTGACACATACCCACTGATATTAGTGGAGGATAAAGGAAAGATCAAGAAATAGGGATGAAGGAGGGGGTTGGAGATAGACAGGGGCTCTGATGAAGAGAAAGGAGGGATGTTGGAGAGTGAGGAAGTATGAAGTTAGTGAAAGGGAGAAGAAGCGAGGAGTATGAAGAAGAGGGGGACTGAAGGAGAGAGAGGGGGATTTTGGAAAGAGGCGGGGATGACAGAGACAGTGAGGAGGGTTGTTGCAGAGAGATGGAATGTTGTAGAGGGAGCGAGGATGAAGTAGGGAAAGGAGAGACAATTATGAAGAAGATAGGGGAAATGAAGAAGAGAGAGGAGGATGAAGATAGGGGAAATGAAGAAGAGAGTGGAGGTGAAGATATGGAAAATGAAGAAGAGAGAGGAGGATGAAGATAGGGGAAATGAAGAAGTGAGAGGAGGATGAAGGTAGGGGAAATGAAGAAGAGAGAGGAGGATGAAGATGGGGAAATGAAGAAAAAAGAGGATGTGAAGATAGGAGATATGAAGAAGAGAGAGGAGAATAAAGATAGGGGAAATGAAGAAGAGAGAGGAGGATGAAGATAGGGGAAATGAAGAAGAGAGAGGAGGATGAAGATAGGGGAAATGAAGAAGAGAGTGGAGGTGAAGATATGGAAAATGAAGAAAAAAGAGGAGGATGAAGATAGGGGAAATGAAGAAGAGAGAGGAGGATGAAGATAGAGGAAATGAAGAAGAGAGAGGAGGATGAAGATAGGGGAAATGAAGAAGAGAGAGGAGGATGAAGATAGGGGAAATTAAGAAGAGAGAGGAGGATGAAGATAGGGGAAATTAAGAAAAAAGAGGAGGATGAAGATAGGGGAAATGAAGAAGAGAGAGGAGGATGAAGATAGGGGAAATTAAGAAGAGAGAGGAGGATGAAGATAGGGGAAATTAAGAAAAAAGAGGAGGATGAAGATAGGGGAAATGAAGAAAAGAGAGGAGCATGAAGATAGGGGAAATGAAGAAGAGAGAGGAGGATGAAGGAAGACAGGGAGTAGTAGGAGAGAGATGAAAGAAAGAGATGGAGGATGAAGAAAACAGAGTGTGAACAGAGATGTGACAAATTAATCCGGTTGAAATAACTAGGAAATGGAGCTGGAGAACTGTATAGATGGAAAATCGAAACATAGATTTTGATGGCAGAAAAGGTCCCGCTGGCTTATTCAGTTTGCCCATTTCTCCATCTACTTACAGACTTATTTTATTCGAATAATCCTGTATATCCCATGAGTTTGTACATTAAAGCTGAACTTTCACCTAAGCACAAGTTTGCTTTAATCCATTTATTTTACCGATTGTAACTGTGCTGGGTTTTGTTTTTTTTTTAAAAAAGTGATAGAAATGAAGTTTGAGGGTTTACCTTTTCCCTCTTGACGTCTTCTCATTCTGATCGGCACCATTATGCCGAAGAGAATACAGGAGAGATCCTCCTTCCCGCTGGTCTGTCGGTAAGCTGGAGAACTCTCCTTGGCAGAGATCGATATCTAGCCAATGAGATTGCTCCATCTTACTGACAGACCAGAGGGGAGGAGGATCTCTCCTGTATTCTCATCTAGCCAATAAGATTGCTCCAGCTTACAGACAGACCAGCAGGGAGGAGGATCTCCTGTATTCTCATCCGCAAAATGGTGCCGATCAGAATGAGGAGAAGAGGGAAAAAGTTAACCCTCAAACTTCATTTCTATCACATTTTTTTTAAAAAACAAAACCCACCACAGTTACAATCGGTATAATAAATGGATTAAAGCAAACTTGTGCTTAGGTGAAAGTTCCACTTTAAATTACTGCTTTATCCTCACCCACTTCTCCTGGTAGTCTGTTCCCTGTATTTAGCACCCTATATGTTACCCATAAAGTATTTTATTTCCTATAGTTCTTCTTTGATCTTACGGTTGTACTAAGGAAGGTGGGAGCAGTAGGTGGACAGAGTGCGATAAATATATAATAATAATGCAAAATAGAAGAGAGACAAAGGAGAGGCGCCCCATTGTGTAGTATACCCACTTGTAAATACCACCACCAGCATCGTAAACACCCGAAGGAGATATACTCACAAAGGGATATGCTGTGAGGCTAGTTATGTAGTCCACAGCGTCACAGGATTTGGGAATCTCACCATCCCACAGTACTTGAAACTCTCTCTCTCTTTGAGGCTGCACCTTCAGGAAAGTGTTCTCTCCAAAATGGTTAGGTCAGTAGCATGATAAACAAAACTATAGAAGGGCACCCAATAGTGTAATTCAATTGGTCAGTAAACCGGTAGAACTAATGAAATAGTACTTGCCATTTGTATGTGTCAGATAGATAATCCGACTAAGCGAAGGGTAGTGGAGATATTCACCCGTCTCCACTCGGGTACTCCGGTATATTGTTCACGAGGACAATGCACTCTGCGATGAATTTCAGTGAGAAGGGAACGTATCCAGTTTGTAATAATCACCAGTATTGAATCAATGTTAACTCATAATTAGATACATAAATAAAAAAGAAATAATGTAAAAAAAACAAAAAAAGAAAACAAAACTGTCTCCAGAAATGAAAGATGGGTGAATATCTCGACTAGCTCACTTAGTCGGATTATCTATCCGACAAATACAAATGGTGAGTATCGTTTCATTAGTTTTACTGGTTTATTGACCAATTGAATTACACTACTGGGCGCCCTTCTATTCTTTTGTCTTTCTTGCTGTAGAGCGTGATAACTGTATTGATTGGAGGGCATCATCTGTGGCACACAGGGGAAGTGTCAGAATCTTCACAACATGGCTGCTTCTGTTATAAATGTGTTACAGTGGTTACCTGCTGTTTTCCTCTCTCCTTAGGAAATATTACAAGTTCATTCTCACTCGTAACTTTGAAGCTTTGAACTCAAGAGGAGGAGGGAACCAGGTGTCTCTACTGAACATTATGATGGACCTGAAGAAATGCTGTAACCACCCGTACCTCTTCCCTGTGGCTTCACTTGTAAGTACCACTGCTGATCACCCTTACTTACCTGCCTATCTGCCATGAACACCCCTAGCAGTGACACATACAGAAGGAGCTAGGAGCTTATTTCATCAAGCCAAAGAGGTGCGGCTAACCCCTTGACTGCTAGATGGATCTCCATGGCATTGTTTTGAAATGTGTTGGAGACCTCTCTAGCATTCAAGATGTTAAAATCCCCATTTAAATCGATGGGTGATTTGCTTTACTTTCATCCCTGTGATGTGAGTCCCGGTACCGCAGGGCAGCACCTCCTTCACGTTAGTTGCTGCAGTTCGCCATTCTCCCCAACTTCCTCAGTTGTATCGCTGCTTTTCCCCAATAACTAGACAGGACCAGTAGTGAGGGCAAAAACAAGAACCTTTATCTGGCACAAAACACCTATTTTTATACTGTGTGAAACAAAAGGACAGACCATGGAGATGGTTACACAGTAGGGGGTTGTAACTGGTGAACAAAGGGCCCAGCATGATTACATTAAGGGAAATTGGTACTATTTAGGGATACATACATTCGCAATGGCCGGGGCGGGGATGTATGCAGGGGACAATGGGCAAGGGTAAACATTTGAACAATGGAGCAGTAGACTCGGTGGAGCCTCTGAGTCCTGGTCCGCTTTGGGCTCTCAACCAGTGAGCAGCCGAGCGACTGCACGGAGTCCACCAATCCTGGGATCACCGACATTTCCCCATGTTAACGCTATGGAGTCCCTTTAAATCTCCACCGAGGCAGCGGCCAATCAGGAAGCAGCCGACATTTCCCCATCATCTTGCCCTCCAAGCAGTCAACCAATGGGAGAAGGGCCTACTTTATCCCATGTTAAGCCAATGCAGGCCCTTTAACTCCCGTTAGCCAATCAGCGTGTGGCCTACGTCTGCCCTCCGATGGCTCAGGATAGCCCCAGTTGTTGGCGTTAGACTGGTGAATGTCACTCTTTAGTGGAAAACGTATTTATCCAGGACATGGGACGTTTCCCAGTCCTACTCCTAGGCCAAGTGTCCTTGTCGCCACAACCCCCTCCCACTCCCCTGAACACTGTAATAACAACCGGCACACATAATAATCCCCCTCTCCTCCATGGCGTGATTCCTTCGCTCCTCTTTATCTTGATGGGAAAGGCCCCGGGAGCCTGTCCTTCTCCTTGTTAGGTGATGAAGTGACACTTCTTCTTTTCTCTCTCAGGAATCCCCTAAGCTCCCCAGTGGTGCATATGAAGGGGGGGCGCTCATTAAATCCTCCGGGAAGTTGCTTCTTCTTCAGAAGATGCTTCGGAAGTTGAATGAGCAGGGCCATCGTGTGCTGATCTTCTCTCAGGTACACAAGTCACTCTGATTCCTGGTGATCGTCTCTCAGTAGTTTATCGTCTTTTCTAACTTAGGGCTTTGCAGCCTTTGGCACTCCAACTGTTTGGGACTACCACGCCCATCGTCCCCAGCCAGTCTTTGTCTGGTTGGGGATGATGGGAGTTGTAATCCCCAAGAGCTGGAAAAGCCAAAAGTTGCTCTTCCCTGATCTAAACGGACCATAACCCGCATATCTTGTTCTTTCTTCTCTCCCTCATGATTGCTCTGGTTTCTATCTCCCACATTCTCCACTCCCCCTCCCCTCTGTTTCTTCTCTCCTCTGTATCCTGTTCTCTCTCTCTCTCTCTGATATTTGTCTCCCACATTCTCCCCTCCCCTCTGTTTCTTCTCTCCTCTGTGTTCTGTTCTTTCTCTCTCTGGTCTCTATTTCCTGTACTCCCCCTTCTCTGTTTCTCCCTCACATTTTATTCCCCCCTCTCTCTCTCTCCCTCTCTCTCTCTCTCTCGCTTTCTCTCTCCCCTCTCTCTTGCTGTTCTTGGCTACTCACTTCTGCCCCCTCTTTTCTCCTCTCCCTCACCGCCCTTTCTTCTCTCCCTCTCTCTCGCTCCCTCTCTCGCTCTCTCTTTCTTTCTCTCTCCCCTCTCTCTTGCTGTTCTTGGCTACTCACTTCTTCCCCCTCTTTTCTCCTCTCCCTCACCGCCCTTTCTTCTCTCCTTCTCTCTCTCTCCCTTTCCCTCTCTCTCTCTCCCTCTCTCTCTCTCGCTCTCTATTTCTTTCTCTCGCCCCTCTCTCTTGCTGTTCTTGGTTACTCACTTCTTCCCCCTCTTTTCTCCTTTCCCTCACCGCCCTTTGTTTTCTCCTTTCCCTCACACTGAACCCTACACCCCACACTTCTGGTATCAGATGACGAAGATGCTGGATCTCCTGGAGGATTTTTTGGATTATGAGGGATATAAATACGAGAGGATAGATGGAGGGATAACTGGCTCCTTGAGGCAGGAGGCCATCGACCGGTTTAATGGTGAGATTGCACTAGTGACGGAGGCTGTAATGGTGAACTTGTGTGTGTGCAAAACATAAACCAAGGGTGGTCAATTGCTGGACTTCTATCTTTTGGTGGCTGCAACTCCCATCATCCCCAAAACAGTTGCAGCACCAACAGCTGGAGGTCCAAAACTTGATACATCTTACCTAAAACCAAAGTTAATTTCTTCTTATGCCTGTCTCCTACTTCTTCTTCCCTTCTGTCTTGTACTATTCCTTTTTATTTCCTTCTCATGCTCTGCTGCTTCCCTCCCACAACTGTTGCTCATTATATATCTGCCGTCTATCTTTCCATTACACTCCACCCATGATTTCTCTTCTGCTTCCTCCCTTCCCCTCTTTCATAATATCTCCCCCGTCTGTCCATCTTCCCTCTTCTCTGTCCATCCCACCCCTTCTGCCATTCTGTTCATCTGCTCTTCCACCTTTGATTGTCTTACCTACTCCCCTGATCTAAATGCCCACCCTATCACTTTTGTCTGTACTCCTGTCTCTCCCTGTCCCTCCTCTTCCTCTCAATTTGTCATCAATCTCTCTTCTCTCTCTTTCCCCTCTCGTCTGTCTCATCTCCTCTCTCTTTCTCCTACTCTCTCTCCCTCCCTCTCTCTCTCCAGCTCCTGGTGCTCAGCAGTTCTGTTTCCTGCTCTCCACTCGTGCCGGAGGTCTAGGGATCAACCTTGCTACAGCTGACACAGTCATTATATATGACTCCGATTGGAACCCACACAATGATATCCAGGTGACTAAGCCAAGTGTCATAGATACACACACACACACACACACACTGAGAAAGGAACCGGCCAATTCAAGAAATAAGCATGATAGAGAAAATGAAACAGTGATTTACACTAAATCGGACCTTAAAAGGATAGTAGTGTTTGTTAGAACGTAGTTCGCCGAGTCTTCTTTATATTAAAAGTAACACAATGCGCTATGTGTAGGAGCTTACTTATATGTAGTTCAAAAGTTATTAAGAGGAGAAAAATCCCTCACCCACCCCTTCTGGCCGCCTCCCTCTGAATGTGGAATCCAGTTGCGGGACCGGACGGCTGCAGCGAGAGACAAACTTCAGCAAGTAACTATATAAAAAATCCTGCCTCCCTTGTTGCATCCGTCCGGACCAGTCTGCAGATTTAGCATGACGCAGCCATTTAATAACATTTGAACTACATACAAGTAAGCCGCTACACATAGTGCAATGTGTTACTTTTAATATAAAGAAGACTCAGCTAATTACTTTATAGCAAACATTACTATCCCTTTAAGTCCTTGGGAATCAGAGGGATGTACAACACATTGATTTGGAATGCACTGTGCACCCCTTTGGTCTTTATTGGATAGTAATGCTTAAAGCAAAACTTTCAGATCCTACTTAGTAGCCATGCATCCATTTAACGGGAAGGGTTCCTCTACACTGGGCTGTTTTTTAAAGGTAAGACATCCATTTCAAAGCTAGTCGCTATGCGTTTAATGGATGCATGGCGACTAAGTATAAACTGAAAGTTCCGCTTTAATATTGAAAAAATATATATTTTGCAGGGTTTATCCTTTGAAGTAAATCAAGGGTACTCCTGCTACAGAGAGCCATTTTATTCTAAAGATATTTCAGCTCAAACTTGCATTTTTTGGGTGCAGTACATTCCATGACTGGGATTATATCAGTGGTGCTGTTGCTATGGAATCCTGTGTCAACTGACCAGTGCTGTCCATGTACTGACTAGTAACTGTGTCACCATAAACTTTTCACTGTGGAAGTACTGCAAATAGAAATGCAAGTAACTATTGCATAAAATGTCTCTCTTCTAGAGAGTCCCCTTGTTTAACTCTGAAGGATAAACCGTGCAATATATATATATTTTCTATATTAAGTGTTACTGTCTCTTTTAGTGGTTATGTATAAAGACAAAGCAGAACAGTACTGAGGCAAAACATCTGCACTTTATCGAATAAACAAACATTCTCCATCGATTGAATTGAGGATTTATCACCTTGAAATCTAAAGACGTCTCCATTGCATCCAAGAGGTTAAAATCCTCTTTTCAATCAGTAGGAATTTAGGAAATGTTTATTTGAGTGTTGTCCCATAGTGCCATTGGTTTATCCTAAGATTGCTCTACGTTGCCTTTATACATAAGGCCCATAGACAGCAGCAACGTACTTAAAGTAATAGTAATGTTTCACATAAACAGCAGCTCTGATTTAATCTTTATATTATTTTGGCCATGGAGAGTGTTATTTCAATACTGTCAGAGTTGTAGTTCAAGAGTAATTGAATGATAAAGTATCCCCCTCCCACCCCTTTTATCTAGTGTAAGCCGCCTCCCCTCAGATAAGGAATCTGGTCTCTTGACCGACAGGTCACAGCAAGGGACAGTCTTCTTACTGTGATCATAAGGAAAACCCTGCCCCCTTCACAGGTATTTCAGGTTTTTCCTTATGATCACTGAAGATTGTTCCTCTCTCTGATCCATCCGGACAGTCTTGCTGCTCTGAGGTGAGCAGTGTTACATCAGTAAAAGGGGAGGGAGGGGGGATACTTTATCATTCAATTACTCCTGAACTACAACTCTGACAGTATTGAAATAATGCTTTCCATGGCACAAACACTATGAAGATTAATTGGAGATTCTTTTATTGTGAAACTTTACTATCCCTTTAACAGTTGATGTAATGAATACACTGACACCTCCTAATAACTCTCTACTTACCTTAAAGGAACACTAACACCTAAAGTTAAATTGCTTATATTATTTTAAAGATTATGTACTTCCAGCTGGTAAAATGAAGTTACTTTATATTAGATCCCTAAAATCTAGTTCTAAGGTTGTATTTGCAGCGTATGTGTAGACTAATGTATAAAAATATCATTCGATTAATTGTTTGTGCAGAGATAATGATGTTACTGTATTGGGATTAGTACTCGCTTCTATTCACAAAGGATTTTCATATTCTGAGGCCCATTTACAGACAATAAAATACTTATCAGACACCTAGCAAGATTGCTATTGTAATGGAAGACCTTAGTCAAGGCAGGAATGGGAGCTCACAGACAGCAAATAAAGATTTGAAACCTTAGAAAACAGAAAATTTGTACAGCATATAGTACAGGATATTTACTAGCGCATAACACTGAATAATTTTTAATTGGTAGTGTCCCTTTAATATGGACAAAAAAACATTATTTTAACTGCTTGGTTCACGTGATCACATCTTCATTCAGCTTTATTTATCACCTGTGTGAAAACAATGTGGACAGAGCGGTCTTATCTCCTTCTCCAACCCAGGCTTTCAGCCGTGCTCATCGTATCGGCCAGGCCAACAAGGTGATGATTTACCGCTTTGTGACAAGGGCATCAGTGGAGGAGCGGATAACGCAAGTGGCCAAAAGGAAGATGATGCTGACCCACCTGGTGGTGCGGCCGGGCCTGGGTTCCAAGGCCGGTTCTATGTCCAAGCAGGAGCTTGATGACATCCTCAAGTTTGGAACTGAGGAGCTGTTCAAGGATGAGATTGAGGGTGAGTGGAGGATGAAAAAAGGCAGTGGAGTAGGGGTGCGCAGCCTCCTAACCTCCAGCATTTGTATGATTCTCCTTTATTCATGAAGTTCCAACATATTCCGCAGCGCTGTACTTTACCGAATAGACTTACTGAGCCTTATGTATAAAGGTGTGGTAGTGCTATTGCGGATTAAAGGGTTAGTAATGTCTAACTTTAACAAAACCTAATATTGTAGGTATTCCAAAAATAATCTTACCTGGACAAGTTGGATCTCTCAGACCTTTATGATTTGAGAGATATAAGCACTGAAAGTCTCCCCCTCCCTCCCCTTTTCCAGACATAAGCATGTAGCTGACATCATGAGATCCCGGTCCCACACCAGCTGGCGGCTCTTCAGCAGAGCTGAATGAGCAATATCAAAAAACAAATACTTCAGTGGAATGGTCTGCAGAGTGTGCTTGCAAACCAAGAACACTTTGTAGACTGTTCCAGTGAAGTATCTCTTTTTAGATATCGCTCATTCAGCTCTGCTGAAGAGCCGCCTGAGTCGCATTACTCAACCCCACTGCTGACAGCTTTACAGCTCGTCAGCAAAAGGGGAAAACTTTAAAGGGATAGTAATACTTAAAATGTAAAAAAAAATATGTTGTAGAGTTTATCCCCCTGAGTAAAACAAGAGTACTCCCACTGCTGAAAGGTGTTTCATTCAAAAGTTATTAATTTTCAAAGTTGAATTTTTTAGGTGCAATATCACAGTGGCCTGAAATTGTACAGTGGCGCTGTTGCTACACCATCCTATGGAGATTTATGGTCAATTGACCAGAGCTGTCCATAGGATCGTGTAGCAACAGCGCCACTGTACAATTTCAGGCCACTGTGATATTGCACCTAAAAAATTCAACTTTGAAAATTAATAACTTTTGAATGAAACACCTTTCAGCAGTGGGAGTACCCTTGTTTTACTCAGGGGGATAAACCCTACAACATATATATTTTTACATTTTAAGTATTACTATCCATTTAAGCTCTTATATCTCTCAGACCGTAAAGGTTTGAGAGATCGAACTTGTCCCAGTAAGATTATTTTTGGAATACCTACAATATTAGGTTTTGTTAAAGTTAGACATTACTAACCTTTTAAACCAACTACACTGTGGTGACGCTGGAAAATACCCCCTGTTGCCACTGATTTAAATAAGGCTTTTTAACTCCATGAATGCTAGTGAAGTCTCCAGTGCATTGCAAAGCAATGCGTTGGAGACCTTTCTTAGCATTCAAAGGGTTACATTTAAACTGAGGGGAATATGGATAATTTGCATTCGTTCCATGTGTTGCAGTTGCTGTGCATGACAATTTCTCCATCCTTCATACATGTGGCCAAGTGGGTCCAACTTGAACCCTTTCAGTGCCAGAGGGGTACGCAAAGCATTGCTTTGCAATGCACTGTGTATCCCTCTGGCACTGAACGGGTTAAAAGGAAGAGGGAGCAGTGTGGTCAATTTTCCCCATATCTCCTGAGTGCTTTAGGACTTCTGTATGTAATAGAGATGCACCGATACCAATTTTTTAAGACCGAGAACGAGTACCAATATTTTTTTTAAAGTACTCGCCGATACCAATTACCGATACTTTTTTTTTGCATTATGTATAATTCCATACATACACCACCTCTTGATTCTCTCCTTTTTCCTCTTCTCCCCTTCTTGATTACGCCTTGGCTTTTTCTCTCCCTTTTGATCCCCCTTTCTCCCCCTCCTTGACTCTTGATCCCACCTTTTTGCCTCTTTCTCCCTCCTGGTCCCCCCTCCTTTTTGCCTCTTATTAGACCCCTCCTTTTGTCTCCTTTTTTTTTTCTCCCTTAGTCCCTTTTTCCTCTTTTTCTCCCTCTTGACCCCCCTCTCTGCCTCTTTCTTCACCCACTCTTGATGCCCCATTTTGCCTCTATGGATCCCCCTTTGCCTGCCTTACTCTCCTCTGCCGGGTGCTTACTGTTCTCTCGCGAGCCCCGGCAGAGGTCAGTGTCGGAGCGTTGCCATGGTAACCCGCGGCAATGCTCCGATGTTGCAGCAGGGAGAGAGGCGACCAGGGAGCATTGTGTGCAGCTCCCCGGGCTCCCTCTCTGCAGCACCGAACCTGACACAGGGTATCGGTGCTGGCATCGGCCTCATTTGCGCGAGTACTCGTACTCGCGCAAATGCTGGTATCGGCACCGATATGGGTATCGGTGCAACCCTAGCATGTAACTTATGGGATCTGTGTTTACATGAACTGTTCATCTTTTCCCAGCTGGTGATAACAAGGAAGAGGACGGCAGTGTGATCCATTATGATAACGGGGCCATCGCTCGACTGCTGGACCGCAATCAGGACGAGACAGAGGACACGGAGGTTCAGAACATGAACGAGTATCTCAGCTCCTTCAAAGTGGCACAGTACGTGGTGCGGGAAGAGGAAAAGGTAAGAGAGGGTGTGTGGGTGCCAGAGAGAAAGTGTTTGTGTGTGTGTGTGGTATGTGTGTGTGTTTATTTGTTTGAGAGAATGTGTGTGTGTGTGTTGTTTGTCAGAGTGTGAGATTTTGTGTGTGTGCTCGTGCTCGTGACTGGACCACATGTAAGAAGAAAACTGGAGTAATTCTGGACCCAACAACTGCACCAGAGGGATGATATAAAAATGTGTGTGTTGCTACGCACCTGTGTATAATACACCTGTATAATACACAGGTGTAAACTAAAACCAGAAAATCAGAGTGCCTATGTATAATACTCACCTTGTTTTCCCCCTTTCTCAGCGGATCAACTTTGTAAAACATTGGTTCATACTTTCACAAGGTTCTACAGAGATAATGTGTTTCCTTTAGCTCAGGCCGGTTTTGGCCAGAATGTTGTCATATAGTTGTCTAGTTTGTTTTCTCTCCCTTCCTGTGTTTTTTGGACGTCCCTGCTGTTCATGTGTTGGATGCCAGAGAAAAGGGGATTTGTATAGTTATCGATAAATCCATTTCTCTTAATCCACTGGAGACACAAGGCATCCTACCCTGAGACAACCTCTCTGTTTTTTTAGAACTGGGATGCCCTGCTATTTTTGTACCTCTCTGTTTTGATGCCTTTGCCTTGCTATACTTTGCTGTATGTAAATTAGTGTACAGTTGGTGTGGAGGGGAGATCGGATGGGTAAAGTAGGGCAGGAGAAGCAAGGAGTTGTTTGTTTTTTAGTTAACTATTGAGTGCCCTGCCTTATGGTGGAGGAACCTTTACCACATGGTCCCAGTGTCACCCAGTGGACTAAGAGAAAAGAGTGTAAAAATCCCCTAATAAGTGTATATGTGTTCATGAGGGAGACACTGTATATACACTACCATTCAAGTTTGGGGTCACTTAGAAATTTCCTTGCTTCTGTTATGGCAGCAGCTTGACTGTACGGTACATAAGAAGCACCCATCAAGCCAATCCAAATTGTGGGAGGTGCTTCCGGAAACATGGGGTGAACTCTCTTCACATTACCTCAACAAATTGACAGCTAGAATGCCAAAGGTCTGCAAGGCTGTAATTCCTGAAAATGGAGGATTCTTTGACGAAAGCAAAGTTTGAAGGACACAATTATTATTTAAATTAAGAATCATTATTTCTCTGTCGTCCAATACAGGTTACTGGTAACTTTGGGTAGGCGATCAGCCGCTTTAATAGGCAGGAACAATTCTGAGAAGTGACTGCTGGGTGGAGCCTACCTCCTCTCCTTAGCTTGCAGCTAGCCAATACCCATCCAGTAAGATGTGTTCCTTGGTCAAGACACAAGGCAAGAGAACAGTTCTGCTATAGTTTTAGCCTTTTTAATTATTTTTCTGTTAGATATGGGATACCACCATTAGGCGGATTACCATCACTGACAATTCCCATCACCCAAATGTGGATAGCTCAGTTTACCAGGCTCTTTTGGGGACCAAAGCCCTGGGGGGAAAATCTTGGCTGCAAGTTCTTTCCCCAGGAGTTGCCCACTGAGGCTTCTTCCTGATATATGGTAATCTGAAGAGAGAAGACCTGCTGAAAAAGGTGAGCAACCCTTTGAATGCTGAGGTCCACATGTCCCATGCTTCCCCTCCGCACAGGGGTCTCATTTGGAGTTCTTATTACATACGCATGCACTCATTGGGTTTATTCTGTATGTCTGTGAGGTGTTTGGAGCAAGTTTCTGTTGTAACTTAACCCTTTTGCTGCTGGTTAGCACATTTTGAGAGGGCTTTGGACACTTTCCCTACTGGGAGCAGTGTTTATTGGGTCTACTGTTTAATTCTAGTGGGCTTTTGAGTGGTTTTACGTTTTGGTATTCACCTCGTTAACTTTATGTTTGGCGCGAGTTTATCGCATACATGCCATTGCTCCATTCACTTCTATGGGACTTAACAGTTTGGGACATATCTCTGCAACTGCTTCACGTAGCAAGGTCAGGTGGGTTTGCCCTTGCTCTTTCATGCGGTCAATGTTCTGGGGTTGTTAGGGGCTTTAGGGGGCTTCGGGCACTGTTGGGGTACTCCGTTAGCGAAACTACGTTTCCCATGAGCGTCCGCTTCGCACGCTCGTTTCCTATTGGTTCCCGTTGCAGCACCCATTTTGTGTATTCACAGATCTAGTATCTTACGCAGGGCTTGGACTCTCCTTTTCTCCTCCGCAGTTTAATCCTTCGCCTAGCAGATAAGTCTTATTTAGTGTTTCTGGGGTGCATTTATTTATCATACACACTATTTTGTGGGTGTTTTGATACTTTGACCACTTAACTCTGTGAGGATGTCTACTCCGTTAGACTCTGGGGCTATGCCTAAGACTAAGGATACTGGGGTGTCTGTGTCCCCCATTTCTCATTGCTCCTTATGTCAGTCAGGGTTTCCTGGAGAATACTCAAATTATCTTTGCCCAGCATGCGCTGCTGCCCCTGAATCCCCTGCAGGGGCCTCCAGCCATGCACTAGAGCCAATATGGATGCAAGAGTTTTAGGGTACTACCAGAGACCTCCGGTCCACATTACAACTACTTCCATCCACTTTACAGGGGGTCTTCCACTTGTGGCAGACCCCCGCCCCTATCAGATCTTCCCTGCCTAAACCGTTGGGTGTACCTGATGTGTCTGACTCTCCTGAGGAGGAATTGTTGGTGGACTCTGATGATGATGACTGTTCAGCTGTTCCTTCATTTCAGTTTTTTGGGGACCCCTTTGAGGCAGACCCCATTCCCTCCGCTGAGGGCCTGATCAGGGCTGTTTTGTCCACCCTGAACATTTGACCCCTTTGATGTGTTTCAGGAGCCTGTTAGGCCCCATGCTTGTTTTCCACCTAACCCCACTCTTGACTGCTTGGTGTCAGAGGAGCGGAAATTTCCAGACAAGAAACCATCTGTGTCTAGGAAGTTTGCTAAACTTTACCCGTTCTCTGAAATGGCCCTCACGCAGTGGGTCTATCCCCCCAAAGTGGATGCCCCAGTTTCCAGGGTTTCTAAGTCCAGTGCTTTGCTGGTGGCTGACACCTCTGCTCTCAAAGACTGGACTGATAAGAAGCTTGAGACTTCTCTCAAGGCTATTTTTGCGAAGGCGGGCTCTGCTGGTTGGAGATTGGCTAGCTGCAAGCTAAGGAGAAGGAGGTAGGCTCCACACAGCAGTCACTTCTCAGAATTGTTCCTGCCTATTAAAGGGGCTGATTGCCTACCCAAAGTTAACATTAACCTGTGTGGACTAAGAGAAAGAGATTTAACAGGTAAGACTAAAATCCTATTTTCTAACCTAGTCAACGTCTTGACTGTATTTTCTATTCATTTTGCAACTCATGTGATGGAAAACAAGGACATTTCTAAATGACCCCAAACTTTTCAATGGTAGTGTATGTGTGCTTATGTGTTCATGAGAGAGAGAGAGAGAGAGAGACAATATACGCGTGTATGTTTGTGCAGGAGAGACACTATGTGTGTTCCTTTGTGTATGCATGTCTGTTCGTGCACATGCAGTTTTACTGACTACGTGTGTCTCTGTGACCACCAGCTGGAGGAGTTGGAGCGGGAAGTCATTAAGCAGGAGGAAAACGTAGACCCAGATTACTGGGAGAAGCTCCTCAGACATCACTATGAACAGCAGCAGGAAGACCTGGCTCGGAACCTGGGCAAAGGGAAAAGGGTGCGCAAGCAAGTCAACTACAATGATGCTGCACAGGAGGATCAGGGTGAGACTCTCCCCATCCACAACCTTCTTTATCACCCCCCTTCTTACTCATTATATATATTGTCTCATCAGCCTTCCATCACACCTTTCAGACTGACCCCTCTCCATGTTCTTCCGTCTGACTTCATCTCTCTCATTAAAAGGAGCAGTAAACGTTTTATGAAAAAAAACTTATTTTATAGATCTTTTCGTGCTGAATAAAACAAGGTCACTCCCATCGCTGTCAGATGTTTTATTCAAAATTTATAGCAGTTCAAATAATCAGGAAGTGAATTTACTGTGTTTACTTCCTGGTTCTTCTAACTGACAGGAAGTGAATTTACTGTGTTTACTTCCTGATAGTTCTAACTGACAGGAAGTGACTCAGCAGTTTCTATCACATTCTATGGAGAACTGTAAGTCACTGACTTGCTTCTCCATTAGAATGTAACAGAAAAACTAATTAGAATTTGACCACTAGTGGGCACTGCTAATGTTAAAAAACATGGGTTTAAACTGTAATAACTCTGGAAATATAAATCTCTCGGCAGTGGGAGTACCCTTATTTTACTCAGTAGGAAAATCCCTACAATATCTATTTTTTCATAAAAAAAAAGTTTACTGCTTCTTTAATTCGTGTCCTTCCATGTAACCCACCACTATGAGGATGATGTACTAGCACTATACAGGTGCAAATCAAAAGCACTATAAAGGGCAAACAAAAAGTCCCCAGATCCCCACTGATTTAAATGGGACTGTATGCCCCTTGAATGTTAGAGATGTCTCGAGATTTCTCTAGCATTCAGTGGGTTAAAAGCTCCATTTTTATCATGGGATTTTTTATTTGCCCCCTATGATGCAATTGTTTTGCTCCAGAATTACTCCAGTTCTTCACAGTACATCAGTCTCCATGTTCCTTATCATGTTCTGTCCAAATCTCTCTCTCCCTCCCCCTTGACCAGATGTGTCATTCTGATCCTGTTTTCTGTGACATCCGATTGGAGGACGGGGTAAAGCTCCTCCCACAAGGAGTCTGGGTATTTAGAAAAACTCTTCTGATTCCTCCTATATCCTTATTTACCCTTTGGAAGCTCCTTCTACACTTTTTAGTGTCTTGCACCAATGACAGTTCAAGTTCGGCCTCTACAGACCCTTTTTTTTTATCTTGATAGTTTTTTTGCGCTTAATTTTTTTCTAGGGATCGATGGTCAGTGCTTAGACTATGAATGAGCAACTGGAAGCCCCTCAGCTGTTGTGGGTAACAACCCCCATCATCTGCTAGGGATAATGGGAATTACAGTCCTCAACAGCTGGAGGGCATCTTGTTGGACATGCCTATTTTAAACACTGACACCAAAGGTCGTAAATGAGAGCATGCCTACTCCCTGCTCTCAGAAATCCTTTTGTCCCATCCTTGTTCCGCTTTCCACAGTCTTCCATCTCTTTTCTTCTTTATTGGCATTCCTCTATTCCCCTCTTGTCTTTCCCCCTTCCTCATTTCTCCTCCTTATCTTGTACTTTCTTTATATCCCTCTCCGAGCGCCTTAGCCACCCTCTCTGAATCCTTAAAGAGATAGTAATGTTTCAAAATACAAGCAGCTCCAATTAATCTTCATAGTATTTGGTCCATGTGGATTGTTATTTCAATACTGTCAGAGTTGTAGAGTTGTGACAGTGCAGCTTGCCCTTAAAGGGATAGTAACATTTCAAAATAAAAGCAGCTCCAATTAATCTTCATAGTATTTAGGCCATGGAGAGCGTTATTTCAATACTGTCACGAGTTGTAGCTCAAGAGTAATTGAATGATACAGTATCCCACTCCCGCCCCTTTTACCTAGTGTAAGTCACCTTCCCTCACATGTGGAATCTGGTCCCTTGACCGGACAGATTACAGCAAGGGACAATATTCTAACTGCCCCCCTTGACAGGTTTTTCCTTATGATCACCTGAAGATTTTCCCTCTCTGTGATCCATCTGGACAGTCTTGCTGCTCTGAGGCGAGCAGTGTTACATCAGTAAAAGGGGCGGAAAGCGGATACTTTATCATTCAATTACTCTTGTACTACAAGAGTAATTCAATGACAAAGTATCCCCCTCCCGCCCCTTTTACTGATGTAACACTGCTCAGCCAGATCAGAAGGGAGGTGCCCAGGTAGACTGCAGAGAGGGACAATCTTCAATTAAGATAAGGGAAAAACCTGAAAAACTTGTCAAGGGGGGCAGGGCTTTCATTGTTCTCATAGGAAGAAGATTGTCCCCTGCTGTTATCTGTCTGGTCTACCAACCAGATTCCCCATCTGAGGGGAGGTGTCTTACACTAGGTAAAAGGGGCAGGAGGGGGAAACTTTATCATTCAATTACTCTTGAACCACAACTCTGACAGTAATGAAATAACACTCTCTATGGCTCAAATTCTATGAAGATTAATTGGAGCTGCTGTTTTTGTGAAACATTCCTATCCCTTTAAGCCCATCGCGACATCTGATTTACCAGGTACGCCTCGCAAAAACTGTCACTTAGTGACAGAGGACGTACCTGGTAAGTCCTGGAAGTCATTCACTAGAATGACGAAAAAAAAAAACCCCCGTCGTTAAGTGTCGGCCGCATGCGTGAGCGGCCGGTCACTAAGGGGTTAAAGCAAGCATATCAGATTAAAATACAGCGAGGGCTGCATGCTGAAAGTTTCCTGCAAAGGACAGCCACAGCATTGCCTGCTAGAGTATATGTGTGTGTAACACGTGTGTCTGTGTGTGTGCGTGTGTGTGTAGGCATTTGCGAGCAATTGGGATCACATCTGGATTCCCTTATTACCCTTACTGTGGCGAATCCCAAATCTAATTAACATATTCAAATGGCGATCAGAGCTGCCCAACTAGGTAGGACTGATATCCTACGCAGGGTGCAATCTCTTTTAGCTCACAAGTGCCGCACACAGAGAAGAAATATCCTGAAGCGTATCATACTGGTCCTTCCCAGATGACAGCCCGGCCACAAACTGCCAGGCAATCCCTCTCTAAACAAGAGAAGCAGTCAACCTCAGCCTTATGTTTTTGCCTTCTTGAGCACTGTCAGAGAGGTGCAGTTGATCTCTCTATGCACTCATAAACAAGGCGTCCACATCTGGATTCCCCTATTACCCTGGGTGACCAAACCCGAAGGTAATCAACATATTCAAAGTGGCGGTCAGAGATGCTCAACTAGGTAGGACTGGTATCCTTCCCAGGGTGTAATCTTTTGTAGCTCATGTTTAAAGGGATAGTAATTATTCATTTTATCTTTATTTTATTTTGTAGTCATTAAAAAAACATGAAGAATGATATGTCTTATCTCTCAAACCTTTATGGTTTGAGAGATATTCACAAGCAAAGTTTCCCCTCACGCCCCTTTTACCTAGTGTAAGCCATCTCTTCTCAGATGTGGAATCCAGTCCATAGACCAGACAGATAACAGCAGGGGACAGTCTTCTTCCTATGAGAACAATGAAAGCCCTGCCCCCCTTGACAAGTTTTTCAGGTTTTTCTCTTATCTTAATTGAAGATTGTCCCTCTCTGCAATCTACCTGGGCACCTCCCTTCTGATCTGGCTGAGCAGTGTTACATCAGTAAAAGGGGCGGGAGGGAGATACTTTATCATTCAGTTACTCTTGTACTACATCTCTGACAGAATCGAAATAACACTCTCCAAAGTCCAAATACTATGATGATTAATTAGAGCTGCTTTTAGTATGAAAAATTACTATCCCTTTAACATGCCTAAAGCTATGGAATGAAGTACTTTATCTTCCTGTGCCTCAAGCACCAAAAACTTAGATTGTAATTTCTTCTGGGAAGGGGGCTAGCTATGCCTGAAAAAGTATGTGTACAATGCTCCATACAGCTTGATAGGGATATATGAGAATAAAGGTATATGTTTGAATTTTTTTTACCAGCTTTTTACCTTTCTTCAATAAACGAGTGGCTTTTTATGCAACGTTTTCGTGTGCCACAGTCACTTCTCTTTCTCTCTCAACTTTTGGACTTTATTCTCAGTAAGTCATGCACATAATGGAGGGGATTCTGTGAAACTCATACCTGGGAACTTCCGGTTGAGGGCTACCCGGAGGGGAGTCCTCTGTTCAGCAGGGGGGTGACAATAATGACGCCATTAGTGTCAAAAAAGGGGCAGGGCTTGATGCGAGTGGGGGGGCAGGGCTTAAAGGTGACACACAGAAGGCTGGGGAAGGAGGAACACCGGGAGAAACAGCAGATGTGGCAGAGTTTCAGTAGAAACTCCCCACATCCGGAGGAATCTGCCTCTGCCCCGGAGACCCGGTAAAGCTCTGTCAGAACCGGAGTCTCCGGGGCAAATCCGGAGAGTTCCCAGGTATGGTGATACTCTCTGTTTGCCCCTAGCCAGCCATTGTTGCTTTTTTATGTGGAGTGAATGAAGTAATTTGTTTAAGGTGTCGGTCATTGCCTTTTCCTCACTAATTTATTCCACTGTCTCAGATTTAAAGGGGCCAATATCAGCCTTTGTTTTTTTGTCATTTATATACTTGTAGAGTTGTTTAGGATTTTTCTAGTTCTCTATTTCAAGACTTTTCTTATTTTTTATTTTGGCTAGCCTAGTTGCAGATTATATTGCAATCTTTATATTTTTAAATATTTTAATAAAGCTTGCTTCTTATTCTTCATTTCCACGTGAATCTGTTTGTACTCCACATTGGATTTAACAAGTATATTTATTAAAGAACATTTTGAACAACCTCTTTCTTGTGCATTTTTATCTTTTAAGATTGCATCCCATTGAATGTCATCTAATAGTGCTTTTAAGGTTGTGTAATTAGCCTTTTTAACGTTGAATATTTTAGTTAACCCCTTATTAGTAGGTGTCTCATTACAGATTTCAAAGGATACCATACTGTGGTCATTGCTGCACAAAGGCTTCATTTGCTGTATGTTGTATACCATTTCAGAGATGCTTGAAATCACTTGGTCCGGCGAGTCCTCATTTCAAGTTCACTTCCCTTTTATCTGAAACATACTTATAAAATAATTTCCCTTTGTTGTATTGGAAGCCTCATTTGTCCAATCAATTTCAATATAGTTAAAATTTCTTATTTTTAATATATCTCCTAAGTGAAAAGCATTTTCCATTTTCAGTAGCAGTTCAAATTCCACAGTATTAGGTGACTGGTGTCAAACATTTATCTATATTTTTTTATTACGTACTAGTTGAAGAGCCCGTTACATGGGCCACAGTTCCACTGCTAGCCGGTCGCGGGGCAGTCATGTGCAGTAGAGACTGCCCACACCGTGGCTGATACAGAGCACGCTCTGTATCTGCCTGGTCACAGGGAGTCTCTACTGAGGATGATTGCAGCACGTGCAGCAGTCTCTATTTTCGCATGACTGCATTGTTACAAATTCTAGTGAATTATTATTAGGAACTAGTTGAAGAGCCCGTTACACGGGCCACAGTGCCACTGCCAGCTGGTTGTGGTGCAGTCATGCACAGTAGAGACTGCCCATGCCACGGCTGATACAGCGCCAGCCGGTTGAGGTGCAGTCATGCTCAGTAGAGACTGCCCGCGCCATGGCTGATACAGAACTAGACGTTCCTTCGGAGCTCCCCGCCCTGTATCAGCCTCATCACTGGCAGTCTCTACTGAGCATGACTGCATCGTTACACACATTTTAGCGAATTATTATATAGGATGACCCCAGTCTGTATGTCAGCCTACAGGGTCTCTATATTCACAGTGGAGCCTTCATTAATTTATTCCGTTAGACTAGGGTTAATGGCTTGCTTTACGTATAGGCATAACCCCGCATCTCTTTTATTAACTGTATCCCTCCTAAAAAGTGAATGACCTTCCAGATTGACTGCCCAGTTATGAGACTCTTCCCACCAGGGTTCAGTGATACCAGTTAGATCACAGTGCTTGTTCCCTGCAATCCGTTCCAAATCCCCCATCTTAACATCCAGACTATGAGAATTTGCAAACATACGTTTTATGTCATTCTGGAAATGCGCATTCTTGGATGTATTATTTATATGTTCTTTTTTTATCAGGCTGTAACATTGATACCTTCATATTAGCTGAACTAGCTGTTCTATTAATATGGACAAGCATTGAGGAGGATAACATGTATACTTAGGGCTGATGTCAGGCATTGTTCCATATACTTTAGTGGTGCCTGGAAGTCTGGATGACAAAAGAGATGGCGATTGTTATGTAAATCCCCCTTTCTTGCAGATTGTGTTTACAGTGGAAGTTCTTTGTCTTTATTTGTCACCTGAGCATATGTACAGGCTGAGTGGAATGTGTGCACCTCCTCCATTGTGCCTGCTATACAGTTTACCTTACAAAAGGGAGCTGTACATCATATCCTGGAGGGGGATGGAGAAGAGCAAGACTGTAAAGAGATGCTGGGAGAAAGAGATGATGTTGGAGGGTAGCTGGCTGCTGTGGAATCTCTTCCCAGTGGAGGAGGAAGAAGCCTGGGATTGGCCTGGGACCTGACTGGCAGAATCATGGAACATATGCTAAGCCGGGTGCCCCTGGGTGCCATCCATTCAAGCAATAGTAGCTGGGTGCTAAGCCCAATCCCCTACAGGGATTTGTGTTGTCCTGCCAAGCTTCTGCAGCTCAGCCCAAGGGAAGAACCGTGCCTTGGATGATCTGACATAAAGCATGTGCATCTGCACCAAATCTCCTGTCAGGGCTGCAGGGTTCAAGGTGGAATCTTGCATTCTGTGTCTTGAACATCCGCACTGAGCTGCCTGCTCCATGCTTCTGCTGGAGCAAATCCAAGATGGAGTCTGAGTACTAAGTGGGATGTCTGCCAGCTTCTGTTTCAAGGTATAGATGCATTGTTTCTTTTTTTTCTTAGAAGGGGGGATATGCAGTTCCTCCCTGATGGCACCCTCTCCCAGAAACAAGACTGAGACCACCAGCGGGGCAAGCTGGTGGGGGTTGGTTTGGAGGCTACTTGTGGGACACTGAAAGGTTGGGGTGTAAGACAGTGTATGTGTAGTTCTGAGACTAACAGTGGACAGTGGAATAAGGCTGGGAACCAGATAGCATATGTATTGTACTGTGACTGACAGAGGACAGTCGAATAAGATTAGGTGACGGTGTATGTGTGGGTCTGTGACTACTATTGGGCAGTGAAACAAAGCTGGAGTGTCAGATAGTGTATGTGTGTATTTGAGACTGCCAGTGGGGCATTTTAACTAGGCTTGGGGTATCAGGCAGTATTGTGTATCGTTCTGTAACAACTAGTGGACAATGGAACAATGCTGGGGTGTCAGACAATGTGTGTGGGGTTCTGTGACTACCAGTGGGCAGTGTAAACAAGGTTGGGGTACAGACATAATGTTTCGTGGTTCTGTAACTACCAGTGGACAGTAGAAGAAGGCTGAAGTGACGCACAGCGTATAGAACAGTGGAACATGGCTGGGGTGTGAGAGATGTGTGATTCTGGGGCTAACAGCGGGACAATGGAACAAGGCTAGTGAAGCAGACAGTTTATATGTGGTTCTGGGACTACTAGACTGACCAGTCTACTGCCCCAACACTCTGACCTTTTTGTTTTTCCACTTACTCATCACTCTTGTCATGCTTCTTCTTTCTCTTGCTATGCCTCTGCCTCTCCTGCCACCCTGCACTATTTGCTCCTATTCTCCACTGGACAGACAGGATAACAGAACCACAAACCTCTCTGACTGAAGTCTCCATAAGATTCCTTCTGTGGGAGGAGCTTGTGGTCCAGTAGCCCTGCAACAATAAACATGTCTGCCTTCATAGAGGATTAACCCTTTGAGTGCCAGAGGGGTACGAAACACATTGCAAAGCAATGTGTTCCATACCCCTCTGGCACTCAAAGGGTTAAATAATCATTATGGAGTACCATCCATTGTGAAACTGAATCATAGAGGCCATTAATATTTTCTGCCCAGGTTAAAGAACAATTAACATGTTTCACGAAGTTTGTTCCTATGGGACCCAGATACTGGCCCAAAATGGCTCGTAACAGATTGGGGTGGGGGGGTCATAACGTTCCCCCCTCCGTCTGGAACATGTGTCTCTCGGCTTTCAAGCCAGATACAGAGCATCTGTGGGGGGCTACATTGCACAGGATGAGAGACCGAACTGGGTGATTTTAAGACTTGCGCTTCAGTCTGTTCCAGCAGTACCACCATGTGTGCACCAGAGGTCACCTTTTGGACTCCCATTCTGCTCTGCCATTGGTCTGTCAGGGATCGCAGTGCATCCCAGGCTTCATCTTCAGGTCTACTTCCTGAGAGAGTAGATATGACATGACAATGAGGAACCATCTGAGCGACAGTCTGCTCTATTATTTATGTGGCAACTTCTTAAAGGGATAGTAATGTTTCTTACTAAAAGCAGCTCTAATTAATCATCATAGTATTTGGACTTTGGAGAGTGTTATTTCAATTCTGTCAGAGTTGTAGTTCAAGAGTAATTCAATGATAAAGTATCCCCCTCCCACCCCTTTTACTGATGTAACACTGTTCAGCCAGATCAGAAGGGAGGTTCCCAGGTAGATTACAGAGAGGGACAATCTTCAATTAAGATAAGGGAAAAGCTTGTCAAGGGGGGCAGGGATTTCATTGTTCTCATAGGAAGAAGATTGTCCCCTGCTGTTATCTGTCTGGTCTATGGACTGGATTCCACATCTGAGAAGAGATGGCTTACACTAGGTAAAAGGGGCGGGAGGGGAAACTTTGCTTGTGAATATCTCTCAAACCATAAAGGTTTGAGAGATAAGACTTATATCGTTCTTCGTGTTTTTTTAATGCCTACAAAATAAAATAAAGATAAAACAAAGTATTACAATCCCTTTAAGTGGTGCTAGTGTTTTTGCAATCCCTTGAATGGAAAGGTTGTCTTTAGCTCCCAAGTGCCCCTAATAGAGGGATGTGTAACTGTTTAAAGCGAGAGAAAGGGCTAAAAGAGACATAGAGCCCTTGTCGGATTTGTGAGGATGAGAACATTATATGACAATCCCATCTTTTGCAGACAACCAGTCGGAATACTCCGTTGGCTCAGAGGAAGAGGATGAAGATTTTGATGAGAGGGCAGAAGGTGAGAGTTCAAGTCGGTGCAGTTTACCTTCTCCAGGATCCCTGCAGTTTCTCAGTTTTCTCCCTCTGTGCTGTTATTTCAGGCCGCAGGCAGTCTCGACGGCAGTTGCGCAATGAGAAGGACAAACCTCTGCCACCTCTCCTGGCTCGGGTCGGTGGGAACATTGAGGTAAGGTCAGCACAGTGGCTCAGTGGTTAGCACTGTTGCCTTGCAGCGCTGGGGTCCTGGGTTCAAATCCCACCAAGGACAACATCTGCAATGAGTTTGTATGTTCTCACTGTGTTTGCGTGGGTTTCCTCCCACACTCCAAAAACATACTGATAGGTGAATTTAGATTGTGAGCCCTATGGGGACAGGAACCAATATGAGTGTAAAGCGCTGCGGAATCTGTGTGCGCTATATAAATAAAGGATTATTATTATTATTATTATTAAGGTCAGAGGCTGCACGGAACAAGGGGCTGTATATTTGAAAAAGGAGTGGAACAATTTTGGGGCAAGCCAACGGCACCATACCTGAAATTTCAGATACCTGAAATTCTCATCAATTTAAATTGAGGCTTTTAACTCCTTGTATGCTTCGTGTTCTCTAGCAATTCATCGGGGTTAAAATCCCAAATAAATCCAGAGAAATATTTATTTGTCAACTAGGTACAGCTGATTTATTCCTAACTAGTGTAAAAGCCCATGTGCGCGGGCCAAAGTAACTACATGGCAGGTGTACTACTGCAGAACTACATATCCCAGTGTTTTGTGTGTTCGGGCAGTGTCTGCTGCACATGACTGCATCGGACAAACATACATCAGGCCTTTTATTATATACGATTAACTTTTCTGAACATAGGACCCAGAGTGTCCCACACCTTTTGGACTTTGTTCAGTTGAGGACGGAGAGTTAAACCTACTTACAGAAAAGTGAACGTTTTGTGTGTTTTGTGAATTTGCACTTGGGTCGATATGCACAAAAGGAAATAAAAAAAAAATCCACATATACCGATTGATTTAAAAGCATAATATCTTAAAGGGATAGTAATGTTTCACAAAAACAGCAGCTCCGATTAATCTTCATAGTATTTGGGCCATGGAGAGCGTTATATCATTACTGTCAGAGTTGTAGTTCAAGAGTAATTGAATGATAAAGTATCCCCCTCCCAACCATTTTACTGATGTAACACTGCTCACCTCAGAGCATCAAGACTGCCCAGATGGATCACAGAGAGGGACAATTTTCAGTGAACATAAGGATAAACCTGTCAAGAGAGCAGGATTTTCCTTATGATCACAGTAAGAAGATTGTACCTTGCTGTGACCTGTTCGGTCAAGAGACCGGATTTCTGATCTCAGTGAACCCTGAATGACTTGATGGAAAGGGGCAAGAGGGGGAAACTTTTAACTTGATTTAAAAAAAAAAATAATAATAATAAAAAAAAAAAATGCAAAGGTATATATGGTACGATAGATACTATGCATTATATAAAAGTACATTGAGCAATACCATGCATGTTTATATTATGACATGACTATCTCTTTAATATTGGGGGAAAATAAATATATTTTAAACCACTTTAAAGCTGGAGATGTCTTCAATGAAATATGTTGAACACATCACGTAACATCCACAGGATCACAGCAATAGTAATGGTTCAAAGTAAATGCAGCCCCGATTATTCTTTATACTTTTTGGACCATGTAGAAAGTAATTGGATTAAAAAATATCTCCCTCCCTCCCCTTTTACCTACGTAACTGCACAGCAAGAGTGGATCACAGCAAGGGACGATCTTCTGTTAGTATAAAGAAAAAAAAACTGCCCTCCTTCGTCAAGTGGGGGAGGGCAGGGTTTTCCTTATGTTCACAGTAAGAAGATTGTCCCTTGCTGTGAGTTGTCCTGTCTGATGAGCAGATTCCACATCTGAGGGGAGGCGGCTTACACTGGGTAAAAGGGGCGGGAGGGGGATACTTTATCATTCAATTACTCTTGAACTACACATCATTCAGAATTATAACAACATTCTGTATGGCTCCAAAAAGTATAAGGAATAATTGGAACTGCATTTATTTTGAAACATTACTATCCCTTTGAACACTTTTTTCAAGTTCTTGGTCATATCTTATAAATCAGACCATTGTGGTAGCATGTTTACCAGTGATGGATATTCAGAGAAAAACAACTGCATCTGTATCAACTGGAGCAATTATTTGGCAAACCAACTGCCACATATTAAAATGGGACTTTCAACCATTGAATGCTACAGAGGATTCTAATGTCTTTTAAAGTAGTGCTTTGGGGCCTCACTGGCATTAAAGGGGTTAAGGGATAGTAATGCTTTTTTAATTTGGAAAAAATATATAAATATATTTGGAAAAAATATATAAATATATTTGTATCAGGAGACACACACACCCAGGGGCGGCAGTAAGGAGGGGATATAGAAATCTCCTCCCTACTGCCAATGCTGGAGATACAGAGGGAGAGTAATTTTGACAGGTTTGGCCCCTGCCCAATTCTGTTAAAATCTCTGCAAAGAGTTTGCCCTCCCTCAACTACCTCCTCAACCCAAAAAAAAAAAAACATGGCCCACACACATAAATATACACACTGTGACACACAAATATACATACACACATACCAAGCACTCTGACCACTCACTCTGACTCACAGTGGCCTCAGCCAGACCTGTAGTACAGCCACTGAAGGGAAGCTGCAGCACCGGGGTAATGTAATGGCACTCAACGGGTTAACGAAGGCCCTCATTGCTCATTTATTTCATGGGTGTCAACTATTGCCATGCAAGACAGAGGACAGACAGCCATCAGATGCACACTTATTCCACTGACTGCCACAGGGTTGTGTATTAACGTTTACCCCACAGGACAGACCAGCAGTGTAGGGGGAAGCATCCTCAAAACTCTCACACTGTAAACTTCCATTTCCCTCCCACTTCTCCTCCTTCCCCAGCCTATTCCTAACATTTTTTCCACATGTCTATTAAACCCCTCCCCACTCACGATTAAGACCTGCCCCCTTTTATCCCAGATTTCCTCATTGATATCCCCCCTGCAGCACCACAGGAGTCTTGTCCAGGGACTCCACAAGACAAAGTTCCCAGGTATGAATACACTTCCCACTGCTTTTTAATTCTGACATGCCTCTTTATACCTTAATCCTTTGAGTGCCAGGGAGGTGCACAACACATTTGCAAACCCCTCTGGCACTCAAAGGGTTAACATGCTGGTATAACACCCTTGCGGTCAAGAATGGGGCAGAGGCTGGCGGCCTATAAGATTCTGGGCTGTCCATTGAAACACTTGGGGTTTTGGCTCCTTTAACGCCCCCCAAGGCACTCCCCTGCATTTCACACCTCTTTAGCATTCAAGGACATAAATGCCCCATTAAAATGACTGGGAGTTAGGGAATTTATATTTGTCCTCTAAGGTGCATTTAGTTTGCTCTTTAATTGCTCCTCTTTCATATGAACAGATAATAATTAAATGCACTTGCACACAGAATGGTTGTCCACTCTCCTCCCATGTAGGTCCTTGGGTTCAACACGCGGCAGCGCAAGGCATTCTTAAATGCAGTAATGCGCTGGGGGATGCCACCTCAGGATGCGTTTTCCACACACTGGCTGGTGAGAGACCTGCGGGGCAAGAGTGAAAAAGAATTCAAGTAAGTGCACATGATCACACACACTCATACACTTTATAACGCATACAGGGAGGGTAGTGCCAACCTGCACTACACACACACACTACTACACCATGACATGTGTACACAACACAGGTACAGTACAGGCAGTGGCAGTGCCAGTCTCCACACACACACACACACTACTACACCATGACATGTGTACACAGCACAGGTACAGTACAGGCAGTGGCAGTGCCAGTCTACACACACACACACAAACACACACACACACACTACTACACCATGACATGTGTACACAGCACAGGTACAGTGCAGGCAATGGCAGTGCCAGTCTCCTACACACACACACACACACTACTACACCATGACATGTATACACAGCACAGGTACAGTGCAGGCAGTGGCAGTGCCAGTCTCCTCACACACACACACTACTACACCATGACATGTATACACAGCACAGGTACAGTGCAGGCAGTGGCAGTGCCAGTCTCCTCACACACACACACTACTACACCATGACATGTATACACAGCACAGGTACAGTACAGGCAGTGCCAGTCTCCTCACACACACACTACTACACCATGACATGTACACACAGCACAGGTACAGTGCAGGCAGTGGCAGTGCCAGTCTCCTCACACACACACTACTACACCATGACATGTACACACAGCACAGGTACAGTGCAGGCAATGGCAGTGCCAGTCTCCTCACACACACTACTATACCATGACATGTGTACACAGCACAGGTACAGTTCAGGCAATGGCAGTGCCAGTCTCCTCACACACACACTACTACACCATGACATGTATACACAGCACAGATACAGTGCAGGCAGTGGCAGTGCCAGTCTCCTCCTCTCACACACACTACTACACCATGACATGTATACACAGCACAGGTACAGTGCAGGCAGTAGCAGTGCCAGTCTCCACACACACACACTACTACACCATGACATGTATACACAGCACATGTACAGTGCAGGCAGTGGCAGTACCACACATATATGACAGACCATGACTTGTATGTACAACAGTGCCAGCCTCCCACATGATGACGCTCTTACTCATCTGATGCCCGCTGGGTCACTTTTGATCTGTTTCCTGGAGTGGGTTGTAAGACATTAGCCCTCTCCCTCACACGGATAAACATTACACTCTGTGCCCAGGTCTCTGAATGGGGAAGATTTAAGTTGTGTCTGACCCCCAATGCCCTGCACTGGACAGAAGTCACAAACTGACGTCATACCTGGCGGGTCGGGATGCCCAGGCATGTCTGATGGGAAAGCAGGAAACATCTGTGTCGTCTTGTCTGTAGTATCAGTGAGGCTGATGTACAAAGAGGAATTAGACCAACTCTTGAACAACCCAACTGCATCCTGGAGACAAATAATAAGTCTCTTTGATTTAATGAAGCAGTAACACTTTTATGAAAATATATTTATAGCCTTTTCTGCTTCGTAAAACGGGGGTACCCCCACTGCCGAGCTATGCATCTTTCAGACTTTTGTTTTTATACATTAACAGTGCCCTCTGGTGGCCAGATTTCAGTTAGATATTCTGTTGCATTCCATGGGAGAGGTGAGTCACTGACAGTTTTCAACACAATATATTAGAAATTGTTGCGTCAGTTTGAACTTTCAGGAAGTTGCTGCCAGTTTAGGTTCTAACAATTGTTTTATTCATAAATTAACAGAAGAGACCAGAGGCGCCCCTTTTGCAGTAGAGATGTAACGACAGGCCTCCACCAACACACCCTGTGAGTGAATACTCACAAAAGTAGTGGCTGAAATCCCACTTATGTAGGTCACAGCTAAAAGAGCTTGCTGGGAAATCTAAATGCCCCTGATGTAGTTAATCCATAGAATAGAGTAGATGAATCAAATGGGCTGCTTCTAAGGAAAACACACACTCTCCAAACATTCCAAAAACATGAAACACAGGAGAACAAACAGGAGCCCAATGGCACAATACTATATTACACTATTGGGTGCCCTTTTGTTTTTCTGTGTTTTAATTGTTTTATTCAAATTATGCAAACTGTCGGCAGTGGAAGTACCCTTGTTTTACTTAGATGAACACACCCTGTAACATACAGGTTTTAATTAAAAAAATAAAAGTTTACTGCTCATTTAAATGTGTCTTTTAACCCTCAGGAATGTAAGAGAGGTCTGGAATTTATTAGGAATTTCCCAGGAGTTCAAGAGGGGTTTACACACACAAACAAACTTTCACACACTCATTCACACAGTCATGCACAGTCACACACACACACACACAGTTGCACAAAAACAAAATGCATGCAGTCTCACAGTCACGCATACTTGCACGCAACCATTCACACAGTCACACACGCATTCAAACACACAGTCACGAACATGCTGTCACAAACGCACAGTCACACACATCCAGTCTTATACACGCACACAGTTGCACGCTCAGTCACACATTCACACACACATGCTTGCAGTCATTCATACAGTCACATGCAGTCTCTTACACAC
>CM074721.1:537210344-537255344 GCA_037306005.1 Rhinophrynus dorsalis | reverse complement strand
CTAAGCCAGGTATGAAGATTATGATAATATAATAGCTTTGATAGCCACATCTAAAATCTAACCAAGGGGAGCTCTCTTCTCCTTGCCTTACAAATATCTTACATATCAGGTAGGTATGGTAGGCAATCTATGGCTTTCAAACTGTTGGGGACTACAAATCCCAATAGCTGGTTAAGGATCATTATTTGCAGTCTTCACGGAGAGCCATATGTTGCCTACCCCTGTTCCTTGTAAGTGGAAAGTTGCCTATAGATCTATTAAACTTTCAGATAATAGCAAGTCGTCATGCATTCATTAAAGGGATAGTAATACTTCGTTTTATCTTTATTTTATTTTGTAGGCATTAAAAAAACATGACAAGCAAAGTTTCCCCTCCCGCCCCTTTTACCTAGTGTAAGCCATCTCTTCTCAGATGTGGAATCCAGTCCATAGACTAGACAGATAACAGGGGACAATCTTCTTCCTATGAGAACAATGAAAGCCCTGCCCCACTTGACAAGTTTTTCAGGTTTTTCCCTTATCTTAATTGAAGATTGTCCCTCTCTGCAGTCTACCTGGGCACCTCCCTTCTGCTGTGGCTGAACAGTGTTACATCAGTAAAAGGGGCGGGAGGGGGGAATCCAGTCCCCATCCAGTAAGATTTGTTCCTTGATGAAGCAAGGCATGAGAACAGTTCTGCTATAGTTTTAGCGTATTTTATTTTTCTGTTAGATATGGAATACCAACCATTAGGCGAATTACCATGACTGACATTCCCAAATTGGATAGCTCAGTTTCCAGGTGCTGTTGTGGACCTGTCAGCCCTGAGAGGGAAAAGCTTGTGTAGCATGTTTTTTTTTTTCCCTAGGAGTTGCCCACTGAGGCTTCTTCTTTAAAAAACGATAATTTGAAGACAGAAGATCTGTAGAAAGGTGAGCACCCAGTGAATGAATATGTTTATTTATCTAGCGCCACAAGTGTACGCAGAGCTTTACAATTTAAGGGCTTAAACAATACAGGGTTACAGGTGCTTTGTAGAGTGAAACATTGGGTGGGAGGTCCCTGTCTGAAAGCTTACAATCTAAAGATTGGTCCACATGTCCCACGCTTCCTCTCTGGGGTCTCCTCTGGAGTTCCTACTGCATACTCCTGCACTCATTGGGTTTATCTGTATGTCTGTGGGGTTTGGAGCAATTGGGTTTCTGTGGTAAATTTACCCTGAAACTGCTGGTTTGAGCACTTTTTTTTTAATCAACTTTTATTACAACTTTTAAATAAAAACAAGTACAGGTCATACAATAGCAATGACTACAACTGCGATACAGAGATAGTTTTAATGGGCCAATGCAGTAGAATCAATTACCCACCAAAAGAACGTCCTTCAGCGCCCTCCTTTTGAGTCCTTGGCTACTATTCCTCTACGTCTGCTGACTTGGAAGATGGCTTTTCTGGCGATAGTGTCTGTTGCCGAGTAGCTGAGTTGCATTACTTGTCTTGTAAACCACCCTTTTTGGTGTTTCATACAGAGAAGGCAGGTGTCTGAATTCCACATTAATCAGCGAATCGTAGTGCCCTCTTTCTGTCCTGACCCCACAACTGACAAGGAAAGGGATCTTCACTTGTTGGATGTGGTGCAATGCCTTAAGTTTTATGTGCACCTCACTGAGTCCATTGGTCAGTCTGACGCACTTTTCATCATTCCTGGTGGTCCCAGGGCAGGTAGACTGGCATCCAAGGTGACCATAGCTTCCTGGATTAAGTCTACTATTTGTAAGGCTTACGAATTGAGGAAGAAGCCTGTTCCATTTCGTGTCACGGCTCATTCCACCAGATCTATTGGGGCATCTTGGGCTTACAAGAATCAGGCCTCAGCTGATCAGTTGTGCAAGGCAGCTACTTGGTCGCCTGTGCACACCTTTTCTAAACACTACCGTGTTGATGTGCTGGCATCGGCTGATGCTAGCTTTGGGAAGAAGATTCTGGAGGCAGTCTTGCCTGTCTGTGATTTTCCTAGTCTCTTCAGTACTCCTTAACGGTTGAGCCCGGCTGGCTCTAGTTGTGTGTGCTATATTACAGTTCCTGGTGTGTTATACACAGTTTTGTGTCCCTTGACACTTTATTGTTATTGTAGGTCTACTTATGATCTGATGGTTCATATACTCTCCCACTTATATTGGACGACAGACAAAAGAGGATTTTAGTCTTACCTGTTAAATCCTTTTCTCTTAGTCCATATAGATTACTGGTCTCCCACCCTGTCAAGGGACCAGGCTTGGTTCTCCTGTGACCGAACATGGGAATTCTTTTGGGTTCATGCTCACAGGAGTCTTCTTTTCCCTTCTTACTACCTAGTCAATAGTGAGTTTTCAAATTTTACTGGATGGGGATTGGCTGGGGACCAGCTAAGGAGAGGAGGAAGGCTCCACCCTGCACTTCTCTTCAAGAATTGTTCCTACCTACTTAAAGGGGCGGTTGCCTTCCCTAAAGTTACCAGTAACCTCAATGGACTAAGAGAAAAGGATTTAACAGGTAAGACTAAAATCCTCTTTTTTAAGACTGTTTTCGTTACTGTTATTTCTTCTACTAGAACAGTCTTGTTTAGCAAGGCTGTGTCTCTTGCAGATCTCCTCTTGTTTCATCAAGGAAAGGCACTGTTCCCGTGTTCCAATCCAAAATGTTCTTGGCTTTTCGTATCAACCAAGAATTGATTCTGTCCTAACCCATCCAACAGGAAGGAGGAAAGGCTACACTCTTTGGATGTGGTTAGGTGCCTCAAACATTACGTTCATGTCACGGAATATTGCAGACAATCAGATGAGCTTTTTGTTATTCCAGAGGGCTCCAGGAATGGGAAACCAAAATCAAAGGCTGCCATCACCTAGTGTATCGGTGGGCTATAAGACAAGTTTACATTCTCAGAGCAACACCAGTACCTTTTATAGATACGACCCCTTTCACAAGCTCCATCGTCACTTCCTGGGCCCTCAAACATTCTTCTGAGCCACATTATCTTTTGTAAATATGTTCATAAAGTTCTACAAAGTTAATGTGCTTTTCTTTTGTGGAGATTGCTTTGGGATGTCCCAGTGGGCACTGTGGCTCCATTTGGACTAAAGAGAGAAGATTTTTGCACTTACCAATAAGTCCTTTTCAATTCATTGAGGTACACAGGGATGTAGTCCTGAGAAAACACTTTCTATGTTGGGGCTTGATGCCCCCTTCTTTTTTTTTACCTTCCTGTACTTTGCTATATTTAATCTAGCCACTAGGTGGAGTGTGAGGGAGGAAGTGGGACAGAAAAAAGGGAGAAATTACTGCTTTCGTTTGAGCTAACTGTGCAAGTTCCCTACATACCGATGCATGGTCCTTTAGCTCACCGTCCCTATGTCTCCCACAGGACTAAGAGAAGAGGATTTATAAATCCCTTTATTCTAGTGAAATAAAATCTATAAATATTTGTGTGTGCATTTGTAGGTCTGAAACAGATAACATAACCTGTCTCAAGCTAAGAATCCAAAGCTTGCAATGTTTCCATTACATTCCCAGAATTCCATGTTGCAACATACAGGTTATAACACACACACACAATGACACACACTTACGTACATATATATATGTCCCGTAGCTCTTAGATTTTCTATTCTAATAATAAAAGTTAACCCCTTGGATTCTAAACATGTTAAGATGCTGGAGTTCGCTCTAGTATCCAGGGGGGTTAAAATAAAAGATTGCTTCTACTATAACATTCAAGAAGACCAAGGACCATATGCTCAAATTAACAAGTGGAGGAATTCTGGAGTAAGCAGACTGCACCGTACACAAATAAGTATTCCCATTGATTTCAATTGGGCTTTGAATGCTAGGGGTCGACCCCAATATACGAGGGGTTAACAACACCATTTAAATCAGAGAGCACTTGGGGAATATTTATTTGTTCTTTGTGGTGCAGTCGGTTTGCTCCAAATATCAATCCATTTTTTATGGCCCGTAGTGACAGATTGCGCATTGTTGTGTGAAAGAGATTAACATTTTCTGTGCTTATTTTCTGTTTTTCCAGCCACCCCAGCCCCAAGCGAGAAAGGGGAGAACGGGAGCACTCCGGTCGATCGAGAGGAGGCAGAGAGCAAAGAGGAGAAGGAGAGAGAGTTAAAGGGAACAGAGAAGAAAGAGACTGAGTCTGAGCAAACAGGCACAACGAGGGTATGTCCGCTTCTATGGAGACGCACAGCCTGACACATCTAGGGTGTTAGACGTTGATAGCAAGGCTGCCGGTTCCCTTTAGAACTGAGTATAGCTCTATTACAGGGGCAGACATAAAGTAGTATTAACACCTAGCACATCATGGAATTCTGGGATGGCAGTGCAGCTGCATGCCACACTTCCATCCCAGAATTCATTGCTCCAAAAGGAAAAAAAAAAAAAGGTGCAATGATGTTCTAGGGCCGCTCACCCCCCAGGTAGGGCTGTCGTTAAGGTGTTAAAAGGGAGTAAACCCTTCTTATGAAAATATTTGTATAGTTGTGATTTTTCAGTTGTACTTCCACTGCTGGAAGATGCTTCAGTCAAACATTATTAGGGAGCAAATGTTTTTTTGGACAGTCTGAGTTTCCTATTTTTTGGCGCCGTTGCTATTATTGTCTGTGAAGAGCTGAGTATCTCAGATAAAAGCTGTCCATAGACTAATATAGCAACAGCGCCACCTGGCAGCAAAACAACTTGACACCGAGTTACACTAAAGTTCGGTAAGGGCTCTGTGTTGCAGGTATGTCGCCAATATGCACTAACATGTCTTTGCCATCATATCGCCACCAGTCCGCTGTCATCTCCAGGAATCTGAAATGCATTCGACTGGTTTACGATTTTATACTTAACACATCAACAATGGCTCATTTCCATATGAAATGCAGGATAATGAGCCATTGTCGTATTCATGTGTGTTCATATATTAACGTGATAGTAATGTTTCACAATAAAAGCAGCTCCAATTAGTATTCATAGTATTTGGGCCATGGAGAGTGTTATTACAATACTGTCAGAGTTGTAGTACAAGAGTAAGTGAATGATAAAGTATCCCCCTCCCACCCCTTTTACCTAGTGTAACACTGCTCACCTCAGAGCAGCAAGATTGTCCAGATGGATCACAGAGAGGGACAATCCGCAGTGATCATAAGGGAAAAACCTGTCAAGGGGGGAAGGGATTTCCTTATGATCACAGTAAGAAGTATGTCCCTTGCTGTGATGTGTCCGGTCCCAGCACCAGATTCCACATCTGAGGGGAGGTGGCTTACACTAGGTAAAAGGGGCGGGAGGGGGATACTTTATCATTTAATTACTCTTGTACTACAACTCTGATAGTACTGAAATAACACTCTCCATGGCTCAAATGCTATGAAGATTAATCGGAGCTGCTGTTTTTGTAAAACATTACTATCACTTTTAAGTGGTTGTACGCCATGTGCTCTTGGCTCTGATAGCTGCCTGGAGTTCACACGTTTGAAAATGCTAAAAAAATAACAGAATTAATCTGAATTCTAAGAAACTTAGTGAATGTCCATCACTTAAATTAATAATTCTCATCCACCTTATAAATATTAAATTACCACCGATTTAAGCTGCTGATAAAAAATATACCTGTACCGTCCCTAATAAAAGCTATTGTTCAGCCTGATGTGTCAATAAATGCTGTTTGGCCAAGCGGGGGGTCTCCTCTGACAGCAGATGCTTCGCAAAGCAGGTACTCAGCTTGGTGAAGCAACCGCTGCCAGAGCAGACCCTGCTGCTTGGCGAAGCAGCATTTATTGACACTGTCAAGGCTGAATGTCTGTTCAGAAACATTGAAGGTTCTTGAGTGAATATAAAACCTCAATAATAATCTATACCACACGTGCAACTATCCTGGTAATTGTTCATTGGATGTTGCAAACAGGTGGCTATTTTCAGACTTTCAGCACTGTAACTTTTACTAACCAACAGCAAAGGTTAATCAAAACGGTGTTTTAACGCTAATGCAGATTTGCACCATGTTGATACATATGCCCCATAGAATTTAGGAATGTCAGCAGGAAAGCCTGGCACTCCTATTGATGGTAGAGAGGACAAGAGGTTTAGCCTGGCACTTAGAGGGTTGGCATGGGCAATGCATAACCAACAGAAATTAAAAAAAAAAAAAGTGTGTGCAATTATACAGCACATTCAGCATGCCATTGTGATTAAAATGGCGACATGAGAATCTTGCACTGCAGGAAAGCGAAAGATTCTCATGTCGCAGTCTGAATTATCACCTGCAGTGTATGAAAGGTGAGCAGCACTCTAACTCCCATCACCCTTACTGCTTCTCAACTTTGTTGAGTGCTGCTGCTCTGCCGGGAGAGAGAGCCGGGGCAACTCTCAGAGCAAGATTGGGAGCATTTTATGTGCAGAAGGGGAATATACCCGAATGTTTGAATCTGGCTGCCATGCCCGCCATATTTTGTCTTAACTGACAGATCGTTAGAGGCACAAACTGCAGTGCAGTTATGACATGTTATGTGCAGAGGGGATGAGAGAGCCGCAGCAGTGCTCAGCAAGATTGAGAAGTGGTAAGGATGATGGGAGTTGGAGTGCTGCTCACCTTTCATACATTGCAGGTGACAATTCAGGCTGCAACATGAGAATCTTGCACTGTCCTGTAGTGCGAGATTCTCATGTCACCAGTTTAATCACAGCGACATGCTGAATGTGCTGTGTAGTCGCACGCTGTTTTGCATGCAACATTTCAAAAGGATACCAAAAGTGACCACTAGGTGGTGATGGTGTTCCATTAAGCCTAAAGAAGAATTTAATTTGAATGAAATTATATTGAGCTGTTTTTTTAAATAAAGCAACTCCCAGTGGGAGTGCCCCTCCCCCCCAAAAAACATTAATGTTAATTTAGCCCTTTAAAGGGATAGTAATACTTAAGTATTACTAATCCCTGTAGTAAAGCCCTACTAAAAAAAAAATGTATTGCCCCCGGTGTCATCTCTCAAACCTTTATGGTTTGAGAGATAATCGCTTCTAAAGTTGCCCTCTCCCTCCCCCTTCCCCGTAGTCAGCGTTCTAGCTGACTGCAGGGTAGAGAGTCGTACGACTTTCAGGCGGCTCTCCAGCACAGCCGCGATCGCGTTAATAAAAAGAAAATTTTCACTGAAATGGTCTTCTACGTGTGCTTGGTTTGCAAGCACACGTAGAAGACCGTTTTAGTGAAAGTTTTTTTTCTTTTTAATTAACGTGATCGCGGCTCTGCTGCAGAGCCGCCTGATGATCTATGACCAGATTTCCCTTCAGTCAGCTACAACGCTGACTTCGGGGAAGGGGGAGGAAGAGGGAAACTGTAGGAGCGATTATCTCTCAAACCATAAAAGTTTGAGAGATGACACTGGGGGCAATACGTTTTTTTTTAGTAGGGCTTTACTATAGGGATTAGTAATACTTAAGTATTACTATCCCTTTAAGGACCAGCTTTGTATAGTGTTGCATATTCCTCTGATTCTTAAAGGGTTAAGGGTAATTTTAAGTACTGATTGTCAGTAGCACATAGTTCTGAATACAAGACAGAGAACTGCCAATTGACTGCAGTGATAGAAAGTATTACATGCACTGGTCTACAAGAAAATGACTGCCAATCCCCAGAATCACTCCATACCAGTATGTGTACAGCTAGATATAGAGACATAAAAATACATCTTTACCTACAGTATAAATGTAAACCCAATACAGTGACTTTATCACAGTGGCAAGTCAATGAATGTGCAGAAGCCTTAAAGGGATAGTAATACTTCGTTTTAACTTTATTTTATTTTGTAGGCATTAAAAAAACATGAAGAATGATATGTCTTATCTCTCAAACCTTTATGGTTTATGAGATATTCACAAGCAAAGTTTCCCCTCCCGCCCCTTTTACCTAGTGTAAGCCATCTCTTCTCAGATGTGGAATCCAGTCCATAGACCAGACAGATAACAGAAGGGGACAGTCTTCTTCCTATGAGAACAATGAAAGCCCTGCCCGCCTTGACAAGTTTTTCAGGTTTTTCCCTTATCTTAATTGAAGATTGTCCCTCTCTGCAGTCTACCTGGGGCACCTCCCTTCTGCTCTGGCTGAGCAGTGTTACATCAGTAAAAGGGGCGGGAGGGGGATACTTTGTCATTGAATTATTCCTGAACTACAACTCTGACAAAATTGAAATAACACTCTCCAAAGTCCAAATACTATGATGATTAATTAGAGCTGCTTTTATTATGAAACATTCCTATCCCTTTAAAACTACAGGAAAATAGCAGCTATTGTTTGGGGTCGGGAAGAAGGACTCATTTTCTCCCTCTTGTGGTTATTTTTCAGCACTAAATACAGACTACTGGCAACTCAAGGGCTTGCTCAGAGAACCTATAGACCAGGGCTCAAATTTTCCCACTCGCCCACTAGCCAATGGCGAGTGAAAATTCAGCCCTGGCGAGTAGAAATTCAGCCCTGGTGGGTATGTTATGGCTTGCAGTGGCGAGTAACTTTTCAGGTCTGGCTAGTAGCAAAGGACTTAAAATTATAAGCCCTGCTATAGACCATGAAGAGGGCCCAAGTGTCCTCACCCATGGTCAAGGGATTGTCGTGTCTTCAATCTCTGGGGCTAATATAGGCGATGACTGAGCCCAGTATGTCATTTAGAATTGTTGCATGGATGGACAGGGCTATGTAGTTCCTGTAAAGAGAATCCATTGCACCCGAGGCAGGTATATAAAGTGGCCAGTCCACCACACACAGTACATGGTACAGAATGGCTCTGTGTCTCCTTATTCAGACTCCAAGCCCTGAGGACACAGCAAGCCCCACTTCTACTGCTGGACAAGAGAAGAGTGAGGAGAAACTGGCACTGGAACCTCCTGACCTGCCCCCTGGGAGGCAGACACCAAGGGCTGAAACGCCAGCCATAGAGGAGAAGAGTGGTACGTGTGTGTCATTTATTTATGTTTCTTTTATCTTCTCTATTATTATATATATCATTTGTTAGGATGCGTCGCTCCCGGTGTGCGTAACACGCATGGACACAGAGAGCGATGACTCCAGCGGTGGTGAAGAGAAAAGCAGCGGTAGAGCGGCACGCTCCAGAGATCACCCCAATACCGCCTCTGTCCCCCACCTCCGTGCGCATGACCTACACCCCGTCAAATTACGGGCATTAACCTAGTTTAAAATAATAATATTTCCAGTGTGGTACTTATCAAGCATTCCGAACAGCTTTATTCAAAAGTCATTAGAGCTCAAATTTGCAAGCTTAAATTGTTTGTTTCCATTTAATTTGAGGCGGGGTTATTGCTGTGTCAAGTCACTGACACCCCGGTTGCCATAGATTGCAATAGCAAAATTATCACAAAGATGTTGGGAGTATTGTGTAGCAATAAATAGGATTTTCAAATCTTTACAAAACACATATTCCTAGCCAGTACTTGGTTAGGTATTTTGATATGTGAGGAATTAACTACTTTAGGTTTTATCAGCTTAATAATAAAATCTGGCCAAATGTCCACCTACGGCACATTTGCTGTGAATATAAGGAAAAATCTGCCCCCTGACGACGAAGGAGGGCAGAAATTTCCTTGTGTTCACAGAAGATTGTCCCTCTATGTTATCCCTCCGGACTGGCTTGGAGAAGTAGCGTAACATAGGGAAGTGGGGCAGGAGGGGGATACTTTATAATGAAATTATTCATGAACTACAAATCGGATAGTATTGAAATACTGCTCTATGTGGATAAAAAGTATGTAGATTAATCAGAGCTCTGTTTATTTGGATATATTGCTATTGCTTAAAGGGTTAGCAATGCCCAGAAAAAGTTTTTTGCATTTAGGATAGCTTAAAAAGCTGATCTAAATGCAAAAAACCGTATCTCTCAAACCGCTATGGTTTAAGAGATACGGGCGTTTAAAGTTCGATGTCTCCTACTGACAGCTGTAAAGCTGTCAGCAGGAGATCCGTGTCGGTCGACACGGAGGCTCTGCAGGAGAGCCTCAATCTCGTTATTTCCAACGAATCCCTTCATTGGAATGGTCTAAAACGTGTGCTTGCAAACCAGGCACACACTTTAGACCATTCCAATGAAGGGATTCGTTGGAACTAACGAGATTGCGGCTCTGCTGCAGAGTCTCTGTGTCGACTGACACGGATCTCCTGCTGACAACTTTACAGCTGTCAGTAGGAGACATTGAACTTTAAACGCCTGTATCTCTCAAACCATAGCGGTTTGAAAGATCCTTTTTTTTTTTTGCATTTAGCTCAGCTTTTTAAGCTCTTCTAAGTGCAAAAACCCTTTTTTTGGACATTACTAACCCTTTAAACCCCTAGGATGTTAGTGGTCTCCAACAAAACGTGGTAGAAATAGCTCTTTTATTATAAAATTGCAATATATATTGATATGAACAAAACATTAAGAATACTGAAAATGTATCATGTTCTGTTGTCCACAACACACCCAGGCTTTAGAGCAGTGTCACTGGATATGTAACCCAGGCTTCACACTAATGCCTTTACTGTCTCTGCTTTGGAACAGCCGACAAGCCTTTAACGGTGTGCCCCACGGTTACCGATCCCGAAAAACCACAGGACAGTGTCATAGAGAAAGATGGAGTAATAGAGAGACTGGAAGGAAACATTGGAGAAACACAGAAAGGTAAGCGCCATTCTGTCATCTTATAGGGTGAGAAACTGACTTATATCTGTATCTCCTCATGACAGAAGGGACAGAGTCACTGGTCCTTGTCTGTATCATTGTTTCACCATGAAACTGGACAGACTCATATCTCCTGTCTGTGTCACTGTGTCACCCCTGCAGGAGGAGGGGACAGACTCATATCTCCTTCTGTCTGTGTTACTGTGTCACCCTGCAGGAGGAGGGACATACTCATATCTCCTTCTGTCTGTGTTCACTGTGTCACCCTGCAGGAGGAGGGACAGACTCATATCTCCTTCTGTCTGTGTCACCTGTGTCACCCTGCAGGAGGAGGGAAAGACTCATATCTCCTTCTGTCTGTGTCACTGTGTCACCCTGCAGGAGGAGGGACAGACTCATATCTCCTTCTGTCTGTGTCACCCTGCAGGAGGAGGGACAGACTCATATCTCCTTCTCTCTGTGTCACTGTGTCACCCTGCAGGGGGGGGCAGACTCATATCTCCTTCTGTCTGTGTCACTGTGTCACCCTGCAGGAGGAAGGACAGACTCATATCACCTTCTGTCTGTGTCACTGTGTCACTCTAGCAGGAGGAGGGACAGACTCATATCTCCTTCTGTCTGTGTCCACTGTGTCACTTGCAGGAGGAGGGACAGACTCATATCTCCTTCTCTCTGTGTCACTGTGTCACCCTGCAGGAGGAGGGACAGACTCATATCTCCTTCTGTCTGTGTCACTGTGTCACCCTGCAGGAGGAGGGGACAGACTCATATCTCCTTCTGTATGTGTCACTGTGTCACCCTGCAGGAGGAGGGACAGACTCATATCTCCTTCTGTCTGTGTCACTGTGTAACCCTGCAGGAGGAGGGACAGACTCATATCTCCTTCTTTCTGTGTCACTGTGTCACCCTGCAGGGGGAGGGACAGACTCATATCTCCTTCTGTCTGTGTCACTGTGTCACCCTGCAGGGGGAGGGACAGACTCATATCTCCTTCTGTCTGTGTCACCCTGCAGGAGGAGGACAGACTCATATCTCCTTCTGTCTGTGTCACTGTGTCACCCTGCAGGAGGAGGGTCAGAACTCATATCTCCTTCTGTTCTGTGTCACTGTGTCACCCTGCAGGGGGAGGTACAGACTCATATCTCCTTCTGTCTGTGTCACTGTGTCACCCTGTAGCGGAGGGACATATTACTGGCTCATTCTTCTGTTTGATCCTGGGTTTGACATGAGTGCCACATTGTGTATTCTTTTCTTTCACACACGCAGAAGAGATGAAGTTGGACAGAGAGATGATGAAGGATGTGAAGTTGAAACAGCCAGAGGGAGGAAATGAAAAGTAACAATGGGAGGAAGGAGGAGATTCGCCCAGAGAGAGCGAGATTCATGTTCAATATTGCAGATGGAGGCTTCACTGGTAAGGAACCATAGGGAGGCTGTGGGATAGAGGAAGAAGTAAAAGGCTGTGAGAATAAGTAAAGAGTATGAGAGAGTGATGACAAAGAGAGACCAGCTGGGAGAAGATAGAGAGGCATTGAAAGAGAGAACGAGACAGAGATGCTGTGTGAGGGACAAGGTAGAGAAGCGGTGAAATTGAAGGATGAGGTAGAGAGGCTGAGAATGAGGACAGTGTGGAATGTCTGAGTGTGGACAAGCTAACTTGACTGTAAGTGAGGATAAAGAAAAGAGGTTGTGAGACTTAGGATGATGTAGTGTGGCTATGAGTGTGGGTGAGCAAGTGAAGCTGTTTAAGAAAGAGAATTGGGTAGAGAGATTGGAGATTTAGGGATAATGTAGAAAGGTTGTAAGGGTGGAGGGACAAGGCAGAGTGGCTGTGGCTTCAACCCCATGTCTTTCCTGTGAAAATTGCTTCTCCTGATTGGCTGCCTGCTGCCAGTCTCCCACCCTACTGCAGCATTGGGGCAGACAGCAAACCAGAGACCAGAGAATTTTATTATATTTGATATTAATATCTTTATTTACATATAGTGCTAAACAATTTGTACACAGTGCAGTACGCAAATACATTTTCAGGCACAGCCAGCCCTTACCCAGTAGAACTTACACTTTTAAAGTTTTTGGAACTGGAGTACAGGGAGGTAAAAGTAACTTGCCTACTGTCACAAGGAGATAACACTGGGAATTGACCCAGGTTTTCACAGCCTCATGACTAATACCTTGGGCTTCTGGTCAGTCAGTCAGTAAACCATCTGAGACACTCCTTAGGACTGAGAAGTAGTGAGACAATAGTGCCAGATTCTGTACACTAAAGATGAGCCATTCTGGAGATGTTTATTGCACCATAGCAGACCTATAGAAAAAGGGAGCTTTACACTTGAATACTAGGAAAGGTCTATGCACTGGAGACATCTTTAGCATTCAACGTGATAAAAGCCCAATTTCAGTGGGATTTACCATTTGTTCACTATGGTGCAGTGGGTTTGCTATACTTTGCCTTTATACATAAAGACTGATGCCTGGAGAGAACGAAAATTAGTAGTGAGGGGTCCTTTGCTTGTGGATAGTTGCAGTTTTGGGACGCACATACTCAGGGAGTATAATTCTGTCTCCTTGTTGCCCATAGAGCTTCACACCCTGTGCAGAACGAGGAGCGAGCTGCTATCTGCTCCGGCAGGCTTAACGAGATCTGGCATCGCCGGCACGATTACTGGTTACTGGCTGGGATTGTAGTGTATCCTTGTATGCTGTCCGCCACCTCTCAAACACTGGTGTCTGCAGTCTGATGTGTATCTGGAGTAGTTGATTCTCCAACTGTGCGAGAATACATCTACCATCATCTCTAAACAGCCAGTGGCAGGTTGGAGGTAATGGGTATTTGTAGTCTCCAACGTCACCAAATGTTTTGCATTAGTGGTAGAGCCCATATAGTCAGTTTGCAAAGTCCTTATCACAGGTCTTATTGGTACACAATGTTCAATCGAAAAAGCAAACAAAAAATCAAGGCTGAGATAAATTCAGTTTTCCATGTCATCCCCATCCTCCATTATTGTAGAGAACCGGTTTTGATAATGTAATTTCAGTAGTAAGATGTGTTATTTTATAACTTAACATTTAATGTCAATTTACTTTTATGTCAATTTACTTTAATCCAGCCGTTCTCAACCTGTGGGTTGTGACCTCTTCGGGGGTCGAATGACGATTTGCCAGGGGTCTCCTAAAACCATCAGAAAATTATATTTTTTGTCTGTTTTAATCTGTAAAACTTGTAAATGTCCGGGAGACCGGGACTGACAGCACAGGCGCGCAGACAAGATGTCTGCACTGGTGCCTGGCTTCCAGCCTCGGAACAGTAAGGATTTTTTTATAACGGAATAATTCAGTAATTACAGAGATGAAGGAGCAACGAAAATAATTTTACTGTTAGGGGTCGCCACAACTTGGGAAATTTTATCAAAGGGTCGCGGCACTAGCAAGGTTGAGAACCACTGCTTTAATGCCTTAAGGACCATGTAAAGCAGATATGCCACTCTACAGATCTCTGGTTAGAACTCACCTAGAGTATTGTGTACAGTACTGGAGACCCCATCTCCACAAGGATATAGATAGTCTAGACAGAATTCAGAGAAGGGCTATTAAAATGGTGACTGGTTTACAGGAAAAGAAATATCAGGATAGAATAAAGGATCTGAACATGTATAGCTTGGAGGAGAGAAGAGAGAGAGGAGATATGATAGACACATCGAAATACATGAAAGGATTCATCAAAGTGCAGGAGGGAAGTACATTTCAAAGGAGTAAAACTGTTAGGACAAGAGGCCATAGTCTAAAACTAGAGGGACATAGGTTTAGACGTAATGTAAGAAAGTTTTACTTCACTGAGAGGGTAGTAGATAAGTGGAATAGCCTACAAGCAGAAGTGGTAGAAGTTAATACAGTGAGGCAATGTAAAGTGAGGCAATGTAAGCATGCATGGGATAGGAATAAGGCTGTCCTTAACATAAGAAAAGACCAAGGACCAAATAAGGTTTGAGGTTTTTACAGTAGGAAATTGGGCAGACTAGATGGGCCGAATGGTTCTTCTCTGCCGTCGCATTCAATGTTTCTGTGTACTTCATGGTGTGAACGTGCCTAAAGGACCCATGATGCACATCTATGTCATGGAATTCAGGGGTCCCCGTGCTTCTGCATGGCGTTCAGGAGACCTCTGATTTTAAGAAGACAAAAAAAATACTCCATGATCCTCACGTGCTAGCTGCACACATATGCGGCTGGTCCTTAAGGGGTTAAAAACATTGAATTGATTCTTTATTATGTATCTTAAAAAAAACCCTGATTCTATGGAATTGATTTGTTTCCCACAGGATTTATCAAGTTGCTAAAAGGATTCTGGAGAGTGGTTCAATATTAGCACAGCCTTTATGATGTGTATTGTTCAACACTGTCTGAGATTAATCCTAAATCCCGCTGAGGACTTGAAAAGAAACTCTTATGTCTGAGTCGTTTTTTGTGAAAAAACATAACCCAGTTACCAACGCTGGGAATCCTGGAGTTCCACAAGAATATTTGGTTCTTTCAGTTTATTTTTTAACCCCTTAAGGAGCAGCAGTCCTGGGACATTTCCATCCCATAAGGACTGCTTTGATCCTTGCTGACGCGCCGGTACACGTGACCTGTTGCGTGTATCAGCGCGCCGCTTTGGGGCCTGAATGAGATCGCTCCAGTCTTGGAGTGGTCAATTTTACGCCCTATTTTTACTTTGAGCGGTCCCGGTGGAACTCTGTAAGTATAAGGTACGTGACATACTATGACCGTCATCGGTCCTTAAGGGTATAAGGACCATGACGGTCATAGTACGTCATGTAGTCATTAAGGGGTTAAAGCAGTGATTCTCAACCAGGGTGCCGTGGCACTTTGGTGTGCCACGGACATCAGCTTAGGGTGCCCCATGTTTTCTATGAAGATTGACAAAAACGGACTTTTAAATAAAGATTTATAGAAATTGTTATGCACAATAGATTTAGTTTTGTTATTATGATTGTAAGACCTAATGATAACTGTATATTTATGTATTGTACCCTTCTTATGCCCTTGATAAAGTACATTAAATATGTTAAGGGTGCCCTGAATGTTGTAGATTATGTATTAGGGGTGCCCGAACAAAAAAAGATTGAGAACCACTGGGTTAAAGGAAACAAAGACTCTTTAAGGCCATAGTACATCAATTCTACAGAGTTTCTGGCCAAGGTGTAGTTTGTAAGCGATTATAACATTTTTTCTTTCTTGCTCAGTGTTTGTATTTTCAGAAAATAAGAAACCATCACCCCCTATCCAGTCTGCAACACTGGAAATTCCACAAGAATGTTTGTTTCTATCAATTTATAATTTTAAAGAAATAAAGTTACCAGGACCTTTTGGCCAGTGTTTTTTTCTCAGCATTCAAATTTTTAAAGAGTGAGACACACCCCCAAACAATCACAGCCCCAGTGGCGTAACTATAGGGGGTCGCACCTGCGACCAGGCCTGTCACTCCACCTGGGGCCCGCAATCTCCCACCGGCTCTCTAGTAATGCAGATCGCTGGGAGATGACATAATCTCCCAGCGCTCTGCATTACTAAGAGGACCACGCGGGAGCTCCAGTGAGGTAGGAGATGGGGGCATTGTGAAGATTGAGGGGCATTGTAGAGGGGGTCAGTGTGGTCGAGGGGGGCCAATGTGGTGGGGCCCGGAGGCTTCTAGTTACGCCTCTGCACAGCCCTTCCCCTTTTTACCACCTGAGCAGTTTCATCAACGACAAAATAGCTTATTTCCGCTATTTTGTGCTTTGCACAGGGGGAGAGTGTCGTCATCAGCCATTGGTAAGCAAGAAGCCAACAGCTCTACATTTACATAATATAGAAGTCACTATTTGATTTATCAGTGATATCAACTCATATGGGTTTACAATGCAGTTATTTGAATTATAAGGAATTTGATTTTCTGGAAGTAAGAGCAGTACAGGTAGGTGTGTTGTCAGTTTACCAATCACAATTTATAGGTGCGTGTTTCACTGTTCCTGACGGATAAGTTAACCCTTTTAGTTATTTGTTTTTCTAATGTTCGGGATTATACATTTTCTTACATTTCCTATTGTTTTATTATGATCTTGTAAAGTTACCAACATTATGTAACTTCACCATTCATTTTGATTTTTGTTATTTAAAGGGACCCTATTGCCTAAAACATATTTGGTGATTCAGAAAAAGCACTGACCTCCTGTGTTATCCCTACATTACCTCCCCCACTCACTGATATTGCTCATCAATGCATTGCCCACCTCCCCTAGCACTGACTGCTTGTCTTATCCCTACATTATCTCCCCCGCTCACTGACACTGCTCAGCAATGCATTGCCCACCTCCCCTAGTACTGACTTCCTATCTTATCCCTACATTACCTCCCCACTCACTGACACTGCTCAGCAATGCATTACCCACCTCCCCTAGCACTGACTTCCTATCTTATCCCTACATTACCTCCCCACTCACTGACACTGCTCAGCAATGCATTACCCATCTCCCCTAGCACTGACGTCCTGTCTTATCCCTACATTACCTCCCCACTCACTGACACTGCTCAGCAATGCATTACCCATCTCCCCTAGCACTGACGTCCTGTCTTATCCCTACATTACCTCCCCCACTCACTCACACTGCTCAGCAATACATTGCCCACCTCCCCTAGCACTGACTTCCTATCTTATCCCTACATTATCGCCTCCACTCACTGACACTGCTCAACAATGCATTGCACATCTCCCCCAGCCCTGACTTCCTCTCTTATCCCTACATTACCGCTCCCCACTCACTGACACTGCTCAGCAATACTTTGCCCACCTCCCCTAGCACTGACTTCCTATCTTATCCCTACATTACCTCCCCACTCACTGACACTGCTCAGCAATGCATTACCCATCTCCCCTAGCACTGACGTCCTGTCTTATCCCTACATTACCTCCCCCACTCACTCACACTGCTCAGCAATGCATTACCCACCTCCCCTAGCACTGACGTCCTGTCTTATCCCTACATTACCTCCCCCACTCACTCACACTGCTCAGCAATGCATTACCCATCTTCCCTAGCACTGACGTCACATCTTATCACTACATTACCTCCCCACTCACTGACACTGCTCAGCAATGCATTACCTACCTCCCCTAGTACTGACTTCCTGTCTTATCCCTATATTACCTCCCCACTCACTGACACTGCTCAGCAATGCATTGCCCACCTCCCCTAGCACTGACGTCCTGTCTTATCCCTACATTACCTCCCCCACTCACTCACACTGCTCAGCAATGCATTACCCATCTTCCCTAGCACTGACGTCACATCTTATCACTACATTACCTCCCCACTCACTGACACTGCTCAGCAATGCATTACCCACCTCCCCTAGCACTGACTTCCTGTCTTATCCCTACATTACCTCCCCACTCACTGACACTGCTCAGCAATGCATTGCCCTCCTCTCCTACTACTGACTTCCTGTCTTATCCCTATATTACCTCCCCCCACTCACTGACACTGCTCAGTAACGCATTACCCACCTCCCTTAGCACTGACTTCCTGTCTTATCCCTACATTACCTCCCCACTCACTGACACTGCTCAGCAATGCATTGCCCATTTCCCCTAGCACTGACTTCATGTCTTATCCCTACATTACCTTCCCCACTCACTGACACTGCTCATCAATGCATTTCCCTCCTCCCGTAGCACTGACTTCCTATCTTATTCCTACATTACCTCCCCCACTCACTGACACTGCTCAGCAATGCATTACCCACCTCCCCTAACACTGACTTCCTGTCTTATCCCTACATTACCGCTCCCCACTCACTGACACTGCTCAGCAATGCATTGCCCACCTCCCCTAGCACTGACTTCCTGTCTTATCCCTACATTATCTCCCCACTCACTGACACTGCTCAGCAATGCATTGCCCACCTCCCCTAATACTTCTTGTCTTATGCCTACATTACCTCCCCATTCACTGACACTACTCAGCAATGCATTGCCCATCTCCCCTAACACTGACTTCCTGTCTTATCCCTACATTACCTCCCCCACTCACTGACACTGCTCAGAAATGCATTACTCACCTCCCCTAACACTGACTTCCTGTCTTATCCCTACATTACCGCTCCCCACTCACTGACACTGCTCAGTAATACATTGCCCACCTCCCCTAGCACTGACTTCCGATCGTATCCCTACATTATCTCCCCACTCACTGACACTGCTCAGCAATGCATTGCCCACCTCCCCTAATACTTCTTGTCTTATGCCTACATTACCTCCCCATTCACTGACACTGCTCAGCAATGCATTGCCCATCTCCCCTAACACTGACTTCTTGTCTTATCCCTACATTACCTCCCCACTCACTGACACTGCTCAGCAATGTATTACCACCTCCCCTATCACTGACTTCCTGTCTTATCCCTACATTACCTCCTCCACAACCGACACTACTCAGCAATGCATTATCCATCTCCCCTAGCACTAACTTTATGTCTTATCCCTACATTACCTCCCCCACTCACTGAAACTGCTCAGCAATGCATTTCCCTCCTTCCCTAGCACTGACTTCCTGTCTTATCCCTACATTATCTCCCCCCACTCACTGACACTGCTCAGCAATGCATTACCCACTTCCTCTAGCACTGACTTCCTGTCTTATCCCTAATTACCTCCCCAATCACTGACACTGCTCAACAATGCATTACCCACCTCTCCTAGCACTGACTTCCTGTCTTATCGCCACATTACCTCCCCACTCACTGACACTGCTCAACAATGCATTACCCACCTCCCCTAGCACTGACTTCCTGTCTTATCGCCACATTACCTCCCCACTCACTGACATTGCTCAGTAATGCATTGCCCACCTCCCCTAGCACTGACTTCCTGTCTTATCCCTACATTACCTCCCCTACTCACTGACACTCAGTTAATCTTCATAGTACTTGAACCATAGAGAGTGTTATTTCATTACTGTCAGAGTTGTAGTTTCAGAGTAACTGAATGATAAAGTATCCCCCTCCCCCTTTTACCTAGTGTAAGCTACCTCCCCTCAGATGTGGAATCCAGACCATAGACCAGACAGGTCACAGGGAGGGACAGTTTTCTTCCTATGAGAACAATGAAAGCCCTGCCCCCATTGACAGGTTTTTCCCTTATGATCACTGAAGATTGTCCCTCTCTGTGATCCATCCGGACAGTCTTGCTGCTCTGAGGTGAACAGTGTTACATCAGTAAAAGGGACAGGAGGGGGATACTTTATCATTCAATTACTCTTGTACTACAACTCTGACTAATGAAATAACACTCTCCATGGCCCAAATACTATGATGATTAATTGGAGCAGCTGTTTTTGTAAGACATTACTATCGCTTTTTTATCATACTATAGATATACAGACACACGCAAATATCTTCCCATTGAACGTACATTATCTGACAGGTCCTTTGCACTGGTATGGAGGTTTGGGGATGACAATGACAATGTATCCCATCCTTTTCCTTCCTCTTTGTGTTTCCTCTCCTCCTATTCTCTGTTGAGTATTGTGTTACCTAAGGACTTTCCCACTGACCACACAGGGTCTATCTCTAGTGTGTAGCAGAAGGGTCCTTAAAGAGTTAACATCATGAAATGACAGCCCTGGGTTAGAAGAGTGTCCATGTTTTGCACTTTTTGCTTAGCGCTGTCCCAGACATGGCTATGCTCGCTGGCAGGACATTCAGAACGATTCTCCATTCTCCATCATTAATGAGCCTTTCAAATCTGAGACCAACAAAGGCAACTTCCTGGAGATGAAGAACAAGTTCCTGGCAAGGCGGTTTAAGGTCTCTGTTTAGCTCTCTCCCACTCTGCTTCTCACTCATTCGCTCCCACTATGTTTCTCTCCCACACTGTGTGTCTCCCATTCTCTCCCACACTGTTTGTCTCCCATTCTCTCTCACACCGTGTGTCTCCCATTCTCTCCCACACCGTGTGTCTCCCATTCTCTCCCACACTGTTTGTCTCCCATTCTCTCCCACATAGTGTGTCTCCCATTCCCTCCCACACTGTGTGTCTCCCATTCTCTCCCACACCGTGTGTCTTCCATTCTCTCCCACACTGTTTGTCTCCCATTCTCTCCCACATAGTGTGTCTCCCATTCCCTCCCACACTGTGTGTCTCCCATTCTCTCCCACACTGTGTGTCTCCCATTCTCTCCCACACTGTGTGTCTCCCATTCTCTCCTACACTGTGTGTCTCCCATTCTCTCCCACACTGTGTGTCTCCCATTCTCTCCCACATAGTGTGTCTCCCATTCCCTCCCACACTGTGTGTCTCCCATTCTCTCCCACACTGTTTGTCTCCCATTCTCTCCCACACTGTGTGTCTCCCATTCCCTCCCACACTGTGTGTCTCCCATTCTCTCCCACACTGTTTGTCTCCCATTCTCTCCCACACTGTGTGTCTCCCATTCCCTCCCACACTGTGTGTCTCCCATTCTCTCCCACACTGTGTGTCTCCCATTCTCTCCCACACTGTGTGTCTCCCATTCTCTCCCACACTGTGTGTCTCCCATTCTCTCCTACACTGTGTGTCTCCCATTCTCTCCCACACTGTGTGTCTCCCATTCTCTCCCACACTGTGTGTCTCCCATTCTCTCCCACATAGTGTGTCTCCCATTCCCTCCCACACTGTGTGTCTCCCATTCTCTCCCACACTGTTTGTCTCCCATTCTCTCCCACACTGTGTGTCTCCCATTCTCTCCCACACTGTGTGTCTCCCATTCCCTCCCACACTGTGTGTCTCCCATTCTCTCCCACACTGTGTGTCTCCCATTCTCTCCCACACTGTGTGTCTCCCATTCTCTCCCACACTGTGTGTCTCCCATTCTCTCCCACACTGTGTGTCTCCCATTCTCTCCCACACTGTGTGTCTCCCATTCTCTCCCACACTGTCTGCCTCCCATTCTCTCCCACTCTGTGCTTCAGTGCTTCTTATTCATTCTCTCCCACTCTGTGTCTCTCTTATTCATTCTCTCCCTTTCTGTGTTTCTCTCTCACTGTTTCTCTCTTATCATTTTCTTCCACTCTGTTTGTCTTATTGTCTCCCATAGTCTCTCTGTCTCTCTCACATTATCTCGCCCATCTGTGTTTCTCTCTGTTTCTCATTCTCACCCACTCCGTTTTCTTTTCTCTCTTATTCTCTCGCACTCTCTCACATTTTCTCCCACTGTTTTTATCTCTTTCTCACATTTTCTCCCACTCTGTTTCTCTCTCTCATTCTCTCCCACTTTCTCTCTTTCTCTCCCACTTTGTTTCTCTCTCATTCACTTCCATTCTCTATTTCTCATTCTCTCTCACGCTGTTTCTCTTCTCATTTTCTTCCACTCTGTTTCTCTCTTATTGTCTCCCATAGTTTCTCTCTCTCTCTCTCTCTCTCTCTCATTATCTGGCACTCTGTGTTTCTCTACCTCTCATTCTCTCCCACTCTGTTTCTTTCTCTCTAATTCTTTCCCACTCTGTTTTTTTCTCTCTCATTCTCTCCCACTCTGTTTCTCTCTCTCATTCTCTCCCACTCTGTGCTTCTCTCATCCTCTCTCACATGGTGTTTTCTCTCTCTCCCACATTGTGTTTTCTCTCTCTCTCTCTCATTCTCTCCCACTCTGTTTCTCTCCCACTTTACTTCTCTCTCATTTTCTTCCATTCTGTATATCTCATTCTCTCACACTGCTCTCTGTCATTTTCTTCCCCTCTTTGTCTCTCTTTCTCCCCACTTTGTGTTTGTCTCTCATTCTCCTCCACTGTTTCTCTCTCTCGTTGTCTCCCATTGTTGCTTTCTCATTCATTTTCCCCCATTTTGTGTTACTCTCATCTTCTTCACCTTTCACATTCTCTTCCTCTCTGTGCTTCTCTGTTATTTTCACCCACTTTGTGTTACTCTCTCATCCTCTCTTATTCTGTTCCTCCTTGTTTCTCATGCTCTTTCTCTCTCTCCCTCTCAGCTCCTGGAGCAGGCTTTGGTGATTGAGGAGCAGCTGAGGAGAGCCGCCTATCTCAACATGACCCAGGACCCGTCTCACCCAGCCATGGCCCTCAACGCCCGCTTCTCGGAGGTGGAGTGTCTGGCAGAGAGCCATCAGCATCTCTCGAAGGAGTCTTTGGCAGGGAACAAGCCGGCTAATGCTGTGCTACATAAAGGTACAGAGGGGAACAGATAGGAGGGGAGATAGGTAAAGAGAGAACAACAGGGACAGGAAGAGGGGAGAAGAAGAGGGTCGGAAAGTGAGGATTGGGGGAGAGAGAAAGGAGGCTGAAATGAGGGAGAGGAAAAAAGGGAGGAGAGAAGAAAGAGAAGGAATGGGAGAAACGATTAGAGGAGAGAGAGATAAACCCTTTGCGTGCCAGAGGGGTATGCAACGCATTGCGAAGTACCCCTCTGGCACACGAAGCATTAAAGAGGGAGGAGCACAGGGAAGAAAAAGGGAGGCAAATCAAATACGATTTAACCTCATGGATGTTAGATATGTCTTCATCATCCAAGTGGTTAAGCAATATCACTTTAACCTTTTAAAGACTAGAGAGGTGTGCAGTGCATTACGAAGCAATGCATTACGAACCTTTATGGTTGGAGAGATAATTGTAGCAAAGTCCTCCCCTTTCCCTGAGGTCAGCGTTCTAGCTGACTGCAGGGGAATCCGGTCTTACATGCATCAGGCGGCTCTGCAGCAGAGCCGAGATTGCGTGAATAAAAAAGAAATCCTTCTCTGAAACAGTCTCCTACGTGTGCTTGGTTTGTACTTGGTTTGCAAGCAAACGTAGAAGACCGTTTCAGTGAAGGATTTCTTTTTTATTAACGCAATCTCGGCTCTGCTGCAGAGCTGCCTAATGGTCGTACGTCAGGATTCCCCTGCAGTCAGCTAGAACGCTGACTTCAGGGAAAAGGGAGGGAAGGGGAAATTTGCAAGCGATTAACTCTCAGACCATAAAGGTTTGAGAGATTGCACTGGGGGCAACTAATTTCTTTTTTAATGCCTACAATATGCAGATTAGTAAATTTTAAGTATTACTATCCCTTTAAGGTAGAGGTAGAAGGGGCAAACTAGGGCAGAAAGAGAGGAGTAAGCAGGAAGGAGATGAAGCGAAACTGTAGGTAAGAGACGGGCTAGAGAGGAGAAGAAACAAGGGGAGAGGCTGATGTACAAATAAAGCAACTGGGGCAATTGTGGGGTAAATCAACTGAGCTATATGAGGGTGAGATGGAATGACTCTTACCTGTCCGTTCCTTTTCCTTCACATCTCTTTTGGTAGAAAACACAGAGGAAGCTCTGCCTCACTGGGTAGGACAGGAGATGGACTGATGGGGGTCTCACACTGAAGTTTTGTGTCACAGGCCATGTGTTTGACATGCCTGATGCAGACTGTCAAACCTAGTCCCTGTTTGAAAACCATGTCAGTTAGCTGGTGAGATGGCTCAGTTGGTTAATGCACCAGCTGTAGAATCTGTTCAAACCTCAGGGTCCCAGGTTCCAGTTCCAGTAAGTTCAACTCTGCCTTCCACCTGTCTGAGAGATAAAATGAGTACCCAGGACATTACCTGAAGAGAAGAGACAATCTCAGTTTATCTTAAGGGCTGAGTGGCACAAGTATTACTGTCTTGAGGGAACACATCTTTACAAAACACTCATGCATTGGTTCAGAGGGATCACCCATTGTAGCTTCAAAGGAGCAGCAAATGTTATTATGAAAAAATATATATTGTAGGCTTTTTCCTGTTGAGTAAAACAAGGGTACACCCACTGGTGAGAGATACATATTTTCAGAGTTATTACAATTTAATATCTTGCTTTTTACATTAACAGTGCCCTATATTGTTCAGATTCCAGTTAGTTATTGTGTTGCATTCTCTAGGAGAGTTGAGTCAATGACAAACAGTTCTGTACAGAATGTGATAGAAACTACTGAGTCACTTCCTGTCAGAAAGCTCAGGAAGTAAATGAACTGTAATTCACTCCCTTATAATTTGAACTGTTTTCACATTTGAATAAAACAGCTGACAGTAGCGGGCCATGTCCTTGTTTTACTCAACAGGAAAGTATGTTTAAAATGTGGGTTTACATAAAAACGTTTACTGCTCCTTTAAAAACTAAATTAAGCCACATGAAGGAAAGGAAGGAGCACCACTAGACCTCAGGTACTTGACATGTTTGATGAATCGGTTCACTAGATAGTGACCAGCCAACGGGCAACCCAAAGAAATACCTAGGGTCAAGACTTATGTGGAGTTCTGGGTCAAAGAATGTTTGTTGAAATCATCCATCAGGCACCCTAGCAGACAGGTTATGAATGGAGACTGAGGATCTTCCTATGCATTTTGTATCAGGAGAATCATTCCTTCCAGGTCCCGTTGTAAGCACTGGATTTACTTTTCCTCCTAGCTTTTAGAAGATGGTTAGTCACTCAAGAAGACAGTCCTTGTTCATGCAAAATTCTCTTTCATGAACCAAGTTGCTAGAAACAGCTTGTATCCCTGGTGAAGTACTGACCCTCGATGGAGAAGGTTTCTCTTTAGCTGAAGAATGATCAGACCCTTCATCACCAAACCCTTCTGGGCTAAGATGGTTCAATCAGGAAAACTGTCACCATTACCAGAATGAATTAAGTCAATACTATGAGAAGGAGCCTCATTGCAATAAAATTAAAGCTATCTGACAAAGACCTTATTTGCAGACGTGTAGCAGCTGCCTCTAGACGATCTTGAAGAAACTAGAAGAGAAATCTTAGAAGCTTCACTTTTTTGTGCTGTCTAACATATCTCTCTGGGACATGAATTCCTCTTGCTTGAGGTTCCACTCAGGGAGCGTCATCACAGTTGGGTTTCCTTAATGATGTCCAGCACAGCACTATGTGATGTTCTGGATGCCCCTCCAGCACCCTAGGGGCCTAAACAAGTAGTAGTCATAAATGCTGAAACTGGCGAAAAGAATCATTGGTATTCACACTTGAGTTAGCCCTTGTGCAATAGTTTGCAAAGTAAAGTCTCTTAAAGGGATAGTAATGTTTCATAAAAAAGCAGCTCTAATTAATCATCATAGTATTTGGACTTTCGAGAGTTTTATTTCAATTCTGTCAGAGTTGTAGTTCAAGATTAATTCAGTGACTAAGTATCCCCTTCCCACCCCTTTTACTGATGTAACACTTCTCAGCCAGAGCAGCAGGGAGGTGCCCAGGTAGACTGCAGAGAGGGACAATCTTCAATTAAGATAAGGGAAAAACTTGTCAAGGGGGGGCAGGGCTTTCATTGTTCTCATAGGAAGAAGATTGTCCCCTGTTTTTATCTGTCTGGTCTATGGACTGGATTCCACATCTGAGAAGAGATGGCTTACACTAGGTAAAAGGGGCAGGAGGGGAAACTTTGCTTGTGAATATCTCTCAAACCATAAAGGTTTGAGAGATAAGACTTATATCGTTCTTCATGTTTTTTTAATGCCTACAAAATAAAATAAAGATAAAACGAAGTATTATTATCCCTTTAAAAAGGACTTGAAACCATGACTCCATAGCAGACATATGGAATGCTAAGCTGACCATCATACTTACAGTTACAACGTCCCTGTAACACTAAAGTCACCCAAGAACCGCTATGCAGGAACAGTAGTGGGAGGACATGGCAAAGAATGAGCTGCAGCCATTCCAAAAACCCTGCTAATGTTTGGAAGGACTCTGGAAGGGAGCCTGCCCGCCCGAAGTATGGCCACCAAGCAACTTCCAGTGCGTTTGAAAGCAAACACGGACGTTGCATTGCGACAACGGCCGCTACTGGTGCCAAAATTAAGATTTGCTCTTGCTTGCAAGACAAAGCCTCCTATGTAGGGGCTAAACTGGAAGTGGGGATGGCAGAAGGGACCAGAACTCCTTTCCATGAATTGCTTCTGGGAGTGTTCACCCAGGCTGCCAAGGTAGGAACCCATTGGCACCTTGTAAAAAATAGCAAACCAGGAGAAGAAATAAATCCGGTCCTGATGTGGGATGGACTTGAAAAGCACTGGGGATGGTGGTGGTGGGATGTCCATTTTAATCTACTTCCTGTCCTACCTAGGGAAGGGGGCTCTCTCAGTGTGTGTGTGCTCCCAGAGGCAGTAAACTCTTTTTGTGAAAATATTTTTGTTCTAGAGGTTTTTTTTTGCTGAGCAAAGTAAGGGCACGTCCACTGCCGAGAAATGGCTTGATTAAAAGTTATTACAGCGCAAACATACTTTTTGAGAGTCTGAGTTCAACATTTTCTTTGCAGCCAGGGGGTGCTGTTTCTATGACTGCCTGTAAAGAGCAGATTGCCACAGACACAGGCTTCCCATTGGTGGATGTAGCAACCGCTTCACCTGGCAACAACATTTCTTGATCTTGAGCTATCAGAAATCAGAAAAATGCAAGTTTGGTCTGTAATAATGACTGAAAGAAGCACTTTCCAGCATTGGCAGTACTCAGCAGGAAAAGCTCTGCAACATATATAAATATATATATACACATATATATATATATATATTCATAAAGTGTACTACACTTTTAACCTCTTGAATGCTAGAGATAACTTGTGTCCGAAACTTCTAAGGGGGTTAAAATTCAATTAATGGGGATTTTTCTGTGTCCTCTATGGTGCGGATGGTTTACCCCAGATTTGTTCCAGTCCATCAGCCTCTGTATGTGAGAGGGGAAGTTGGGGTGACATAAGAGGAAAGAGCACAGGGAGATGGGGGGACCCTGTTAGACAGACACTCGGACATTAAAGAGAAATCCGGTACCTGGTGTCTGAGTTCTCCTCCCTTCCCAGTGCTGAACCAGCTGGAGGAGCTTCTGAGTGACATGAAAGCGGATGTCACGCGCCTCCCGGCCTCTCTCGCACGCATCCCACCCATCGCGGCCAGACTGCAGATGTCAGAGCGCAGCATCCTGAGCCGACTTGCAAGCAAAGGGAGTGAGAACACAGCTCCACCGGTGAGAAACACGGCAGGGTTGAAAGAGATGGGAGGTGGACAGAAACCTGGGAACGTTTATGAGAAGGATCAAGGTTGGGCAGGAGAAGATGGGAAAGAGATAGGGGTGGACAACAGCTGGGAGAGAGTTTAAGAAAAGGGGAGAGCAGGAGAAGGTGAAAGAGAGATGGGGTGAACAGAAACTGGGAAGAGTTTAGGGCAGAGAGCTGGGGCAGGAAAAGGTGAGAAAGATGTGGCGAGAGCTTAAGACAGAGAGAAGTGGGAGCACAAGAAGGTAGTAAACAGATGGGAATGAGTTTTGGAGGTGGGTATGAGAAAAAGATGAGGAATTAGTTTAGGACACGGAGAGAAGGGACAGGAGAAGGTGAGAAACGATGAGAGTTTAGTACAGTGGAGAGCAGGAGAAGTTAATAAAGAGATGGGAAGAGTTTAGAACAAGGCAAGCATGGGTATGAGAGAGTGATATGGGGAGAGAGATTATGATAAGGAGAGATGGGAGGAAGAAGAAAGTGAGAAGCAGATAGGAAGAGGGTTTAGGACAAGGAGAGGGGGCACAGAAGAAAGAGATGGAGAGTTTAGGAGAAGAAAAGAGCGAGCAGGTATAGGTTAGAGAAAGGGGGCAGGAGATGGTGAGAGAGATTAGGATAGTTCAGAGCAATAAGAGGGGAAAGGTGAGAAAGAGACGGGGAGAGAGTTTAAGACAGGGACTTATGGTGCATGAGATGGGAAGAGACGGTTTAAATTGAGTGGGGCGAGAGATGGGGAGAGGGTTTAAGACAGGGACTTATGGTTCAGGAGATGGGAAGAGACGGTTTAAATTGAGTGGGGCGAGAGACGGGGAGAGGGTTTAAGACAGGGACTTATGGTTCAGGAGATGGGAAGAGACGGTTTAAATTGAGTGGGGCGAGAGATGGGGAGAGGGTTTAAGACAGGGACTTATGGTTCAGGAGATGGGAAGAGACGGTTTAAATTGAGTGGGGCGAGAGATGGGGAGAAAGTTTAAGACAGGGATTTATGGTTCAGGAGATGGGAAGAGACGGTTTAAATTGAGTGGGGCGAGAGATGGGGAGAGAGTTTAAGACAGGGACTTATGGTTCAGGAGATGGGAAGAGACGGTTTAAATTGAGTGGGGCGAGAGATGGGGAGAGAGTTTAAGACAGGGACTTATGGTGCATGAGATGGGAAGAGACGGTTTAAATTGAGTGGGGCGAGAGATGAGGAGAGAGTATGACAATGGGGGGTGAAAAAGATGGGGAGAAAGTTTAGGACAAGGAATTAGGGTGCAGGAGATGGAGAGAGTTTAGGATGAGGGAAAGAGCAGGAGGAAATTAAGTACAATAGAGGGGGGTGAGGGAAGAAATATGGGAGAGAGTTTAAGACAAGGAGCAATGGGGGAGCAGGAGAACATCATAATCAGATGGAAAGGATGTTTAGGAGAAGTAGAGAAGGGGCTCAGAGGAAGAAGAGAGATAAAGAGCCAATCTCAGAACTGCTTCTTGTGAATGGCTTTCTGCTATTAACCAGTCAGTTATTATTTTTATATATTTATAACACACTAGCCATTTCCTCAGTGCTGTACAATAAAATGGGGGTACGCACAAGCTGATATACAATTAAACACTACGTGAGTGATATACCAAAGACACAAAATAATGAAACAAATGGTTTAAGGGCCCTGCTATTGCACACACAAACCCTGGACGGGGTGATAGACACACACAGGTAAAGAGGAGCGTGTTCTATATTACCCTAGGGACATCCAATGGATAAGCAAGATGGCTATACATTAGGGAATAGTGAGGGTTACAGAAGGCAAAGCACATCTACAGAAATCTATGTAGCAGCTTTTTCCAGGCCTAGGTGGTAAGCTTCAGAGAATGGCTAAATCTGTGGAGAGTAGGTGAAGGTCTCATAGAGTGAGATAGGGAGGACCACAGGATGGTAGCAGCTCAGGAGGAGTCCTGGAGGCCAGAAGTGATGATAATTATATAGTTACTCTCCTTTATTCCATACTAGTTGGAGAGCCCGTTACACGGTCCACATTGCCACTGCCAGCCGGTTGCGGGGCAGTCATTCACAGTAGAGACTGCCCACGCCATGGCTGATACAGTGCCAGCTGGGCAGTCAGGCACAGTAGAGACTGCCCACTCCGCGGCTGATACAGTGCCAGCTGGGCAGTCATGCACAGTAGAGACTGCCCACGTCATGGTTGATACAATGGCAGACGGTCGCGGTGCAGTCATGCTCAGTAGAGACTGCCCGCGCAGTGGCTGATACAGAGCTGGATACTCCTTCGGAGCGCCCCGCTCTGTATCAGCCTCGTCACTGCATCTGTACTGCGCATGACAGCATTGTTACACACGGTTTAGCGAATTATTATATAGGATAATGCACCAATACAATACATAGTAAAACACTGGGAGAGTTGGTTGTAAAGGAGAGGTAGGTAATTCAACTAATATTTACTTAAATACTTTGAGGTGGCGAGGCATTTCTTTGGGGTATGTGTATGCTTGGTTTACTACATTGGCATTTATTATTGCTGCCATGTAATTAACATTAACAAATGGGAGATGTTTCAGTTCATTCCAAGTGATTACAGTTAATGTGTCTCTGATATAAACCACTTATCAACAATGCCACCTTGTGTCCTACAGTTTAGCTGATGTCCTCACAGTTATACTATTGCATTCTATTGTAGAAGTGAGCCACTGGCTACAGTCCTACATAGGATAAGATAGTAACAGCCCCACCACATTGTGACAGTTTGAGCTGTAGTAAAGTTTGATTGAAGGATCTCCCAGCAGTAAGAGTACACTTGGTGTACTTGGAAGAAAAAGCTATACATGTTTAATTTTTATTTTATAAAACATTACTGATGCTTTAACGCACTTAAGTGCTCATGTTGTTCATTCAACTCCATCTGTGCGTGTGTCTTTCTAGGTGTTCCCTCCTGGTCCATACACCACTCCTCCTCTCTTTGGGGGACCTTTCTCAAGCAACCCCCCCACAGCTGCAATCACAGGCACCAATTATAACCAGATGCCTATGGGGTCTTTCCTGTCAGGTAAGAGATGGAGATCTTTCCTTTTCTTAGAGGAGCAGTAAACCTTTGTTTATATATATATATATATATATATATATATATATATATATATAGTAGTGCTTTTCCCATTGAGTAAAATAAGGGTACTGCTACTGCTGAGAGTTATTACAGTTTAAACTTGTGGGTTTTTTTACATCAGCAGTGCCCTCTAGTGGTCAAATTCCAATTAGTTACTGTGTTACATTCTAATGGAGAGGAAAGTCAGTGACTTACAGTTCTCCATAGAATGTGATAGAAACTGCTGAGTCACTTACTGTCAGAACTATCAGGAAGTAATCACAGTAAATTCACTTCCTGTCAGTTAGAACTATCAGGAAGTAAACAAAGTAAATTCACTTCCTGATTATTTGAACTGTTGTAAATGTTGAATAAAACAACTGACAGCGATGGGAGTGACCTTGTTTTACTCAGAAGGAAAAGCTCTTTAACATATATGTTTTCATAAAAAAAGTTTACTACTCCTTTAATGTCATTCTCCACACCCTTTCCCACTATTTTATCATTTTCATACTTACTATTAATCTGTGTCTCTAACAGAAGCCATCTCTGATGTAATTCCTTATTATGACAGTGCAGTGATGTCAAAGGAATCAAGTTATTTGCTTCACAATAAATATTGATAAAACATCAAGGATTGAAACACACACAGAAAACATCTTACACGTTTCCTCAAGGTTGTGCTTACACATATTTCCAGAGTTAAAGGGATAGTAATACTTCGTTTTAACTTTATTTTATTTTGTAGGCATTAAAAAAACACAAAGAATGATATAAGTCTTATCTCTCAAACCTTTATGGTTTAAGAGATATTCACAAACAAAGTCCCCCCCCCCCGTTCAACCAGATCAGAAGGGAGGTGTCCAGGTAGACTGCAGAGAGGGACAATCTTCAATTAAGATAAGGGAAAAAGCTGAAAAACTTGTCAAGGGGGGCAGGGCTTTCATTGTTCTCATAGGAAGAAGATTGTCCCCTGCTGTTATCTGTCTGGTCTATGGACTGGATTCCACATCTGAGAAGAGATGGCTTACACTAGGTAAAAGGGGCGGGAGGGGAAACTTTGCTTGTGAATATCTCTTAAACCATAAAGGTTTGAGAGATAAGACTTATATCATTCTTCATGTTTTTTTAATGCCTACAAAATAAAATAAAGTTAAAACGAAGTATTACTATCCCTTTAAGCAGCCTTTGGCTATCCAGCAGTTGGAGACTACAAATCCCATCATGCCTCCAAAAATTGTCTACCATTCTCAAGCTTCTTTTTTTCTTTTCTTGTGGTGTTCTAGTGCAGCCGTAGTTACAGTTCAAAAATATAAATCTTCATTAACGCTGATTTTAAAATGTTAATAACTTTTGCCCGCAATACCAAATTAAAGGAGCTGTAAAATAGGATTTTAGTCTTACCTGTTAAATCCTTTTCACTTAGTCCATACAGGTCACTGGTACTCTGGGAGGCGTAAGTCCCCTTTAATAGGCAGGAACAACTATGCAAATGATTTGCAAGGGGCGGAGCCTCCCCTCTTACTTAAGCCACCTTCTGGCCAGAGCCACTTAGATTGATTTGAGACCCTAAAACTGACCTCAGGTAAGCAAAAAGAAAGACTCCTGTGAGCATGCCCGAACGGTCTCCCACTGAATGCCACAGGAGAGCCAAGACTGGTCCCTTGACAGGGTGGGAGACCAGTGACCTGTATGGACTAAGTGAAAAGGATTTAACAGGTAAGACTAAAATCCTATTTTCACTGTCGTCCAATACAGGTCACTGGTACTCTGGGATGTACAAACATTGAGCTGACCCAGAGGTGGGAAGTAAGGCAAGGACCAGGAGCAAGGCCCAAGTCCGTAGAACTGCTATGACCCAGTTAATAACATAGCCCAAACTGTAAGTGTCAACGGACACCAACCAAGGGAAACAATCCCTGAACTAACACAGCACACGGAACCAGAGCCAACCGGGCTCAACAGTAAGGAAGCACTAAGGGACACAGAGCGGAAGACCTACACAGGCAAGACTGCCTCCAGGACCTTCCTTCCAAATCTGGCATCAGCCGAAGCCAGTACATCAACTCGATAGTGCTTAGAAAAAGTGTGCACAGAGGACCAAGTGGCCGCTCTGCACAGTTGATCAGCAGAAGCCTGATTCTTGTAGGCCCAAGAGGCCCCAATAGATCTGGTGGAATGGGCAGTCACCCGGAAAGGAACATGCTTATTCCTCAACTTATAGGCTTCACGGATGGTAGCTTTAATCCAAGATGCAATAGTAACCTTGGCAGCCGGTCTCCCCGCCCTAGGTCCCTCAGGAATGACGAATAGAGCGTCAGACTTCCTGATAGACTCGGTGCGATGAACATAAAACTTGAGACAACGCACCACATCCAACAAATGGAGATCTCGTTCCTTGTCAGATGAAGGATTAGGGCAGAAAGAGGGAACCACAATCTCCTGATTGATGTGAAACTCGGACACAACCTTGGGTAAGAATTCCTTGGTAGTGCGAAGCACAGCCTTATCCTTGTGGAACACCAGGTAAGGAGGTTTACAAGACAGAGCTTGTAACTCTGCTACCCGGCGAACTGAAACAATAGCCAAAAGGAAGGCAATCTTCCAAGTCAAGAGACGTAATGGAATGGAAGCCAAGGATTCAAACGGTGGTCGCTGGAGAACTCCCAGCACCAAATTGAGGTCCCACTGGGGAGCAGGACTCTTGAAGGCAGGTCGAACATGAGTCACACCTTGGAAGAAAACTTTCACATCAGGAAGGATAGCAATCCTTTCCTGGAAAAACACAGACAAGGCAGAAGTCTGAACTTTGAGGGAACTCAGACTGAGCCCCTTATCCACACCATCCTGCAAGAAGGCCAGGACCGTGGGAAGATGAAACTCAAGGGATAACTGCTTATCAGTGCACCATGCAACGAAGGTTGACCATATGCGATGATAGATCTTGGAGGACACAGGCTTACGAGCACTAAGCATAGTCGACACCACAGAAGGAGAAAATCCTTTCTTTGCTAGAATCGAGGATTCAACCGCCATGCCATCAAATGGAGAGAGTGAACATCCTCCTTCCACAGATAACCCTGGAGAAGTAGGTCCGGACGGGCAGGGAGCGGGATCGGATCCGACACTGACATGGCCATCAACTCCGGATACCAGGACTGGCGAGGCCAGTTTGGAGCGATCAGGATGACAGGACAACGCTCCTGCTTCAACTTCTGGATAACTCTGATCAATAGAGGAAGAGGAGGGAAGATGTAAGCCAGGGAGAAATTCCAAGGGATCGACAAGGCATCCACTGCTAGAGCAAGGGAGTCCCTCCACCGGGAGCAAAACACCGGAACCTTCCTGTTGTGTCTGGTAGCCATCAGGTCCACCACAGGCATCCCCCACCGCTGGGTGATCATGTGAAACACCTCTGGATGAAGAGCCCATTCTCCGCTGTCGACGGTGTGACGACTGAGGAAGTCTGCCATGACGTTGTCCACGCCTGGAATATGAACTGCAGAGATGACAGGCACGTGATCTTCTGCCCAAGACAAAATATCCTTGACCTCCCACCAGGCGGAACCACTTCTTGTGCCGCCTTGCCTGTTGATGTAAGCCACCGCCGTGGCGTTGTCGGACTCCACTCTGATCGGAAGACCGGTCAGTTGAGACTCCCAGTGCCTCAGGGCAAGCCGGACAGCTCGAAGTTCCAGAACACTGATGGAGAGAAGGGATTCCTCCAGACCCCATTTCCCCTGAGCACTGAAGCGACCCCAGACTGCACCCCAGCCCCGAAGGCTGGCATCCGTTGTGACTGTGGTCCAACGAGGAACTAGAAAGGATCTCCCTTTCAGGTGATGATCTGGATGATTCTTGCACGTCTGAATCACAAATCTCTGAAGTTCCCTGGAGTGGGCCATGGCAAATGGTACTGCTTCGATCGTGGAAATGAACTTCCCCACTAAAGACGACAACTTCGGTACCGGAATTTCGTCCATGTCCAGAATCCCAGCTACTCGGACGGCTATCTGGTGAGCCACATCCTCTGGAAGAAACACCATACATTGGCGAGTGTCGAACAGGAGACCCAGGAACAGAAGCCTCTGAGATGGAATCAAGTCCGACTTGTCCAGATTCAGGATCCAGCCATGACGGTTCAGAGTGCGCATACACTTCTGTAATTGCTGATGGAGGAGCTCCGCTGAGGAGGCTTTCAGTAGGAGATCGTCCATGTAGGGGGTCACTCTGATCCCATCCTGATGAAGCACCGCTATCAAGGAGCCTAACACCCTCTGGAAGACCTGAGGGGCTGAAGTCAGCCCAAAGGGGAGCGCTGCAAACTGAAAGTGTCCCCTGTGGCAGGCAATCCTGAGATACCGCCTGCTCTCTGGATGAATAGGGATGTGAAGATAAGCATCCTGAAGGTCCAGGGAGGCAAGGAACTCCCCTGGAGACATTGCTGCAATCACAGAGCACAGGGACTCCTGGCGGAAGTGGGAAGTCACCACATAGGCATTGAGATCTTTGAGATCCAAAATGGGACGAGCCCCTCCGTCCTTTTTGGCTACCACAAACAGGTTGGAATAGAATCCTGAACCTGTGTCCCCCTGAGGAACCGCCTCCAGGACCTCTTTGTCCAAGAGATCCTGAATAGTGTCGTCGAACAGACGCCTTTTTGTGGGTTCCTGAGAAGGACGAGTAAAATGGAACCGAAAAGGAGGAAGGGAGGAGAAAGGGATCCTGTATCCCTCTGACACCACCTGAAGAACCCATGGGTCCGCCACTGACTCCTCCCAAGTCCGGCGAAAGATGCGGAGACGACCACCTACAGCCGGATGCGGACCCGGGTTCGGCGAGTCATGCCGAAGCAGTCTTGGAGGTCTTGGCCTTGGGGGCAACTTTGGGCTTCCAGGACTGTTTGGGCTTGGAGGAGGAGCGCGTAGTGGGAGGACCCGTTTGGGCCGAGGAGCGTGTCTCAGTCTGAAAGGAACGAAAGGACCGATTGCGTTTGGCTGGAAACTTTTTCTTAAAGACTGAGGGTAGAAGAGTACTTTTACCGCCAGTAGCCTCACTGATCATTTCTTTGAGTTCAGACCCAAAGAGCAAATTCCCCTGAAAGGGCAAGGAAAGCAAGGCTTTCTTAGAGGCTGTATCAGCAGACCAAATTTTCAGCCAAAGGGCGCGTCTAGCCACCACAGAGGAAGTGGAGGCCCTCGCCATCATGCGCACAGCATCAAAAGCAGCGTCAGCAACATAGTTCTGAGCTTCAGTGATATTAGCAAGAAGCTGCAACTGTTCAGATACTGGCGCATCCTGGCGAACTGCTTCAGTCAGTCGTTCAGTCCAGGCCGCAATGGCTCTATTAACCCATGCCACAGCAAGGTCGGACGCATGGCAGTGCCAATGGAGGCAAAAATAGATTTAAGAGAAAGCTCTAGCTTTTTATCCGTCCAATCCTGCAGGGCAGAGGCATCAGAGACAGCCAAGGCGGTAGACTTGGATAGTCTAGAAACAGGAGCATCCACCTTGGGAGGATGAACCCATTTCGCCAGCTCAGTCTCAGGAAAAGGGTATAGTTTAGCAAACTTTTTAGAGACAGAGGAGGATCTATCAGGATTCTTCCATGCCTCAGAGACCAGACGGGCAAGAGTAGGGTTAGTTGGAAAACAAACCACTGGCTTAGATGGCTTTTTCTGAAAAACATCAGTAGGATCATAAGTGGATTCCTGAGTCAGAGGAAGGTTGAGCGTATTCAGAACCGCTCTGATCAGACCCTCAGCCGAAACTTCAGGGTCACACTCATAGGGGTCCCCAATGGATCTGTTAGATTCAATAACAGTACGTTCCTCAGCATCAGAATCCTGCAAGAGTTCTTCTTCAGAAGAATCAGTTACATCAGGAGCCCCCTGTGGCTTAGGCAGGGAGGTCCTGATGGTAGAGGGGGTCTGCCAGACCTGGAGAGCCCCCTGTATCTGAGAGGGAAAGAGTTGAAGCGTGGATCTGAGATCCCTAGTGGCAGCTTTAAACTCCCTCACCCAAGATGGCTCAATAGCGTGGCTGGAAGGCCCAGGGTTGCTATCTTGACCAGTACAATTAGGGCATAGATCCCCCACATTATCGCTAGACAGCCCAATGTGGCAAGAGGAGCAAAACGCCATGGGGGTAGCAGACCCCCCATCCTCCTTAGACTTGGGTCTAGCCCCTAGCTCCAGTGAAGTAGACATGCTCACGGCGTCAATATACCCCACTAATAACACTATCACCCAGAAAAAGTGTAAAGGATTAAAGTTTCACCCCAGAAATGTCTAAATTCGGACTTATCTGGCCAGCGAAGTGTTAATCTGTAGAGGAGAGAGAAGGCTCGCTTAGGAAAAGTTCCACAAAATGGCGGCCGTCATGACAGCCAATCTGAAACGAGCGCGAACCAGGCGCTCATGGGAAATATAGTTTTCCCATCACAAGTACCCCAAACAGTGCCCGAAGCCCCCCTGAACACCCCACATAAATAAAACACATTCCGGATGATAGAGCAGGAGCCTAGCATTAAAATGAGCCCTCTCTGGAGTTGCTGTGACAAGCGGTTCCAGAGATATGTCCCACACTGTGAATTCTCATAGAGAGTAAAGGAGCCCTTGCGTCTGAGCGGGAAAAAGCCGCGCTTAAAGGCGCGGAACACCATTTTTAATAAAGTTTAAGAAAACATTAAAAAGTGCCCAAACAAGCATGAAACACATAAGAAACATAAGTAAATGAATACCCAAAGCTCCAAAACCCAGAGAATACCACAGAAATTGCATAAAACAGTAATAATGCAATAAAAACACCCTATGAGTGCTGGAGTGTATTGAAACTCCCAAATACAAGCCCATCAAAGGGACACTGTGGGGACAAGTGGACCTTCAGCACTCAATGGGTGACTCACCTTTCCTGCAGGACTTCTGTCTTCAGGTGACCATGATGAAGTGGGAAAGAACCAGAGGTAAATTCCCCAGTAGGGAAGCTGCTTGACACAAGCTGTCCCCTCTTCAGGGCATAAGGTCCACAGAAAATCCCTGGAAGCTGCACCAGCCACTTTAAAGAGGGCAATTCACAGCCATGGTCACCCTCCTAATGGTGGTATTCCATATTTGAATAAAAAATAATAAAACACTAAGATGCATAGATGTTCTCTACCTGGTGTGCAAAGCACTCCAGGAACAAATCAATCTAAGTGGCTCTGGCCAGAAGGTGGCTTAAGTAAGAGGGGAGGCTCCGCCCCTTGCAAATCATTTGCATAGTTGTTCCTGCCTATTAAAGGGGACTTACGCCTCCCAGAGTACCAGTGACCTGTATTGGACGACAGTGAAAGGTTTTTTTTTTTTTTTTTTTTTAAGAAAACGTTATAGAACTTTTCCTGTTGAGTAAAGCAAGTGCACTCCCACTGCTGTAAGCTGTTTTATTAAAATGTTATAACAGTTCAGTTACAGTATGATTACTACCTGAAAGTCCTAACTGGTTCAGCAGTTCCTATCACATTCTATGGAGAACTGTTTGTCAGAGTAACCTTGTGTTACATCACACAGAGCATTCAATTCTGCATAGAGACTGTAACATTGTATTACATCACACAGAGCATTCAATGCTGCGGAGAGACTGTAATATTGTATTACATCACACAGAGCATTCAGTGCTGCAGAGAGATTGTAACAATGTATTACATCACACAGAGCATCAATGCTGCATAGAGACTGTTAACATAGTATTACATCGCACACAGCATTTAATACTGCAGAAAGACTGTAACAATGTATTACATCACACATATCATTCGGTGCTGCAGGGAGAGTGTAACATTGTATTACATCACACGGGGCACACATTGCTGTACAGAGACTAACTTTGTATTACATCACACAGATCATTCAGTGCTGCAGAGAGACTGTAACACTGTATTACATCACACTGGGCACTCATTGCTGCAGAGAGACTAATATTGTATTACATCACACTGGGCATTCAGTACTGCAGGGAGACTGTAACACTATTACATCACACAGCAGTCAGTGCTTCAGAGACAGGGTAACATTGTATTACATCACACAGATCATTCAGTGCTGCGAAGAAACTGTAACATTGTATTACATCACACAGAGCATTCAGTGCTGCAGAGACAGAGTATAACATTACACTGCATCACACAGATAATTCAGTGCTGCAGGGAGAGAGTGTAACATTGTACTGCATCACACAGATCATTCAGTGCTGCAGGGAGAGAGTGTAACATTGCACTGCATCACACAGATCATTCAGTGCTGCAGGGAGAGAGTGTAACATTGCACTGCATCACACAGATCATTCAGTGCTGCAGGGAGAGAGTGTAACATTGTACTGCATCACACAGATCATTCAGTGCTGCAGGGAGAGTGTAACATTGTATTACATCACACAGATCATTCAGTGCTGCAGGGAGAGAGTGTAACATTGTACTGCATCACACAGATCATTCAGTGCTGCAGTGAGAGAGTGTACCATTGCATTACAACACGCAGAGCATTCAGTGCTGCAGAGAGAGTGTAACATTCTATTACATCACACAGAGCATTCAGTGCTGCAGGGAGAGTGTAACATTGTATTACATCATACAGATCATTCTGTGCTGCAGAGAGCGTGTAACATTGTATTACATCACACAGATCATTCCGTGCTGCAGAGAGAGAGTGTATCATTGTATTACATCACACAGATCATTCCGTGCTGCAGAGAGGGAGAGTGTATCATTGTATTACATCACACAGATCATTCAGTGATGCAGGGGAGACTGTAACACAATTTGGCTGTATGTTATATACTTGCAGTAAGCCAAAAAAAGGGTTACTGTTCATTCCCAATGGGCGAAGACTTAGTGAAAAAAGCGTGGGACTGCTCTGTGCATCCCCAGAATGCCTCCTATCAGCAGTTCAAGGGGAGAGGCTGTCAGAAAACTGACCCCTTGATACTAACTGGAAATGTGTAGTTCTCGAGGTTTGCATGCACGTTCCACATAGACCAACTATGTTGAGATAAACTAGGAAGCATCAGGGGGTCTCCTTTAGCACTTACAATACCAGAGAGGTTTGAAATGCATTGGATTCCTCTGGCGCTCTAAGGGTTGACCCCTCCTTGATGGTCTGCTGTATCTCACAATACATCCCTGGCTTAACCAGCAGGTCATCTCCAAGGGGAGCAGATCTGTCAATAGGGAAATGTCATATGATAGTTGCCCTTTAACCCTTTGATTGCCAGAGGGTAAGACTACATCTGCAATGTGCAACCCCAAAACGGTTCCTGTTTGCTGTTTGAGGGGCCTAGAAAATTTACAGGTTGTTGGACAGTATGAGCAAGTCATTGGCTCACAGCCACAAACAGGACCTTGTTTCACCTACATCCCCAGTACATCGCTAGGGTAAGGATAGAAATCCGATCCCAGTCTATGGGTACATTGTGAATCCATCAGAATCCACCTTGGGATCTCTGAGGACGCTCCAGTTGGTCTCTTTTCAGACTCGATTCACTTCCTCTGAGGCTCACAGTGTAGCTTCGCCCTCTGCTCTCTCATAAGACAGACATTCAGAGGGGAGTATTTCTTGATCAAACAAGCAACATCATTGATTTAAATGTCTTTCAAAATGGACCTTACACCATGCATTTAGTTTTTCATATTTGAAAACTTTATTCAAAACTGCCTATATGTTGTTAGTCAAGAGTTCCACAGGTGCAGAGATGTATTTCTGATTATGAGATAATGATGCTTTTATTTTCCAGTATGAGATAATTATACTTTTATTTCTGAAAAAGTAAGTATTTCTCAGGGCAGTTTCAGATGGTATTTAAGCTTGGTACTGCACCAAGTGGTTCGTTAGAATACATTAGCATATGCTGACAAAGTCAGTGAGCTCTCTCCTTATAGAAATAAAAGTATGATTATCTCTTAAACTATATATCTGCTTGTTTACTGTCTAATATGATCGGCAGTTCCAATGTGGAACACAAGAACTATGGCATAAAGTCTCCTCCAGGAGGGCAGGGCACTTCAAAAAAGGTCTCTGAGTTGAAGACCCCCTCCTCCCTTACACTTTACCCCCACCTGCTAATCCTCCGATGACAGAGGATTTCTCCATGTAAGCTGGAGCGCTCTCATTGGCAAGAGGAGGAAATTGGAACGAGGTGCTACATGGGGAGGGGAGCAGATGAATATTGACAGGTTGTGGTGAAGAGCTGTACCCACAGCTTGCCCTGAAGTGACGTAACAGCCTGAAGTTTAAAAGCAGGTATCTTGGTGAATACCAAATTATATTTAAAAAAAATACAAGGATTACAAATGCTTTGAAAATGAGCATTCAGATAAAGCCAACTTTAATATAGGGGATAGTTCCCCTTTAAACCATAAGTACTACTGCATACTTTTAGGTACATTACTTCCATTTTTGACTGTCTCTTACATTAATTTATGTGGTATTCTGGCTAGGTCAGACCCTAGAGACACATGCAGAGGCGTAACTAGAAGCCACGGGGCCCTGGTGCAAGAATTGCCACGGGCTCCCCTCCGACCACATTGGCCACCTCCACATTGCCCCTTCCACAATGCCCCTCATGCTCCACATTTCCCCCCAGTCTCCACAATGCCCCTCATTCTCCACATTCCCCCCCAATCTCCACAATGCCCCCATCGCCACATTGCCCCTACTGACCCCCGTCCTCCTATCTCCTGGTGGTCTAGCGGTGTGTGTGACAAGCTCCCGCGCGGTCCTTAGTAATGCAGAGCGCTGGGAGATTATGTCATCTCCCAGCGCTCTGCATTACTCGAGCACTGGCCTCCGGGACATCAGCTGTGCTGCGGGTGGGTGGCGAGGGGGTCGCAGGGGGCGGCCGGGCCCCTGAGAGTGACGGGCCCGGTCGCAGGTGCGACCCCTATTGTTACGCCACTGGACACATGGGCAAGTCCAAGGCTTCAGGAACACACATCTTTGGGGATTCCTCTGCTAAAGATGGAAAGACTGAAGGTGGTGATTTAGACTTGTCTCTTTCCCTGGGGGATTATTCTAGACCATGGGCTTATTACGGCGGTCCTGGAGATGCTTCATGTCTCAGAGGCGCTGGATTTCAGTTCTTTCCCTGATATTTTTAAGAGATGCAAGAAGGAGGTTTCCATCTTTCCTCCTCACCATTCCTTGGTTTGGGATATCATGGAGGAATGGAAGATGCCTGACCGGAGAATATTCCTTAATCGTCACATTTCTAATATGTATCTCTTTTCAGTTGAGACCTAATGCAGTGGGCTACCCCTACTGTGGTTGATCCCTCAATTTCTCGTCTTGCCATAAACATGGTGAAGCCGTTGGCAGATGCTGTTTTCCTTAACCCCTTCGCGACAATTGACGTACATGTACGTCCTCTGTGGGTGTCACTTAGTGACAGAGGACGTACATGTACGTCCAGGAAATCCGGATCCCCGCGCGGCTGCACGCCGTTCGGGGACTCCGGATTCTAATAAAGAAAAAGAAAAAAAATGTTAGACGGGCGTTAAGTGACGGCCGCGTCTGCACGCGGCCGTCACTAAGGGGTTAAAGGGATAGTAATACTTCATTTTAACTTTATTTTATTTTATAGGCATTAAAAAAACATGAAGAACGATATAAGTCATCTCTCAAACCTTTATGGTTTAAGAGATATTCACAAGCAAAGTTTCCCCCTCCCATCCCTTTTACCTAGTGTAAGCCGTCTCTTCTCAGATGTGAATCTGGTTGTAAGACCAGACAGATAACAGAAGGGGATAGTCTTCTTTATATGAAAACAATGAAAGCCCTTCCCCCCTTGACAAGTTTTTCAGCTTTTTCCCTTATCTTAATTGAAGATTGTCCCTCTCTGCAGTCTACCTGGGCACCTCCCTTCTGATCTGGCGGAACAGGGTGGGGAAACTTTGCTTGTGAATATCTCTCAAACCATAACGGTTTGAGAGATAAGACTTATATCGTTCTTCATGTTTTTTTAATGCCTACAAAATAAAATAAAGATAAAACGAAGTATTACTATCCCTTTAAGGATCAGGCAGATAAATGCCTGGATATGAATGAGAATTTTGTGGCCTCTGGTGCCGCCTTATATCCTGTCTTTGCCATTGCCTGAGTATCTAAGGCCATGGCCATTTGGGTTGAACAGCTCTTGGACGCCATCCAAGGGATGCAGTTAAGGATAACCTTATGGTGTTACTCTTCAAGGTCCCTGAAGCTAATGCTTATGTTGCTGAAGCGACCTTTGATGTCGCTAGTGTCACGCTCCGTATTTTGCTTCTTTTGTGATTTGAACCTTTCTCCCCAACATACCTGCTTGGCTTCTTCGTGTATTCTGATTGGTGCCTGAGACTTTTTATGTGGCCAGTTTATAGCAGACATTTGCCTGATTATTCAAATTTGTTTGTTATTACCTCTTACTCTCCCTACGCTCCCTTTGACTTTGGCTTGTTCTGATTTTGTTGTCCTCCTGCTTGATCCCATTCACACCATCACGTACGTTTGTTCCCTGTGCCTCCGGTTCTAGGGTGGTCATGCTTACTCCCCTACCCATAGTCTCCAGACGGTAGGCGATGTTCCTCTGGGAACGTGGTGTTGGCCTCTACCCCACCGTCTGCCTTCATGTTGGGCCTCCTTTTCTCTTTGTGCCTACTCAGCCCGACAGTTCTTCACTGCCGTCCAAGCTTGGCTGGCAGTGTTTGTCTGCTGTCCCACCTCCCTCTGTACTGATGTGTCTGATTTGTTTCCCTTGCCCTGGCCGCATTTTCTGGGTAGGCCGGTGTGAGCACATCCCTTCATCCTGTCCTTGATCTACCCTGGTTCCTTGTTGAATCCTCCTGTACTCAGTACGAGTGGTGTGTGGTCGAACAAGAGAAGTTTGGTTGCATGGTGGGGGACGTAGCCCACTCATTCCTGTGTTTCTCCTTTTCTGGGGTGGTTCGAGCACTAGCTATTTTTTCGTATTCGTTTTGAGCCATAGTCAGAAATCCATAGCCCTTGCTATATTAGTCGGTTTTGAATCTTGGTCAAAGATCTATAGCCCTTACTACATCAGTCAAATTTGTTTTGAAACTTGGTCAAAGATCTGTAGCCCTTGCTGTATTTGGATTTGTTCAATTCGACCTGTGGTTTCTTGATCTTCCACAGTAGGAGCTTCCGATAGTGGATCTTATGGCCTCTTCTTCTGAATCGCAAGGTTCCTCAGTTTTGTGTCAAGCCCTGGGATCTTCTGGCTCTTGTGGTGGATGCATTGACCATCTCCTGGAATTTTTATTGGGTGTATGTGTTTCCTCCAACTCCCCTGATTCCCAGGGTTCTAAGGAAAGTCAGGATGGTGTGAACTTATGTAATCCTGATTGCTCTATTCTAGACCCTTGATGCGTGGTTTTTCTGATCTTCTCAATATGTTTGTGATGGAACTTTTTTGTCTTCCCTTGCATTTAGGTCTTCTGACTCGGGCCAGAGATGCTAACTCTGACAGTCTGGCCAGCATCCAGAAGAAAAAGGGTATTTCTACTATGTTTCAGCCTAAAAAGACTCTTTCTTCCAAGTTCTATCATAGGATTTTGTCCCTCTTCTACAAGTGGTGTGCGTCCGAAGCTCGCACCCATGGTCTTTGCAGCTTCCAGTAGTTTTGGCATTTTTTCAGAATGGTATTCAGAAAGGGCTTAGGCTTAGTTCCATCAAAGTTCCGATTTTGGCTCTTTCCATTGGTACCATCCTTGTTTTTTAGGCCCACCCTTCCCTGTGGTTTAAACCTGGTATTAGGATTGCTCCAGAAGCCTCCATTTGAACCTCTATCTTCAGTTTTATCTCCCTCTTTTGAAGCTCCAGACAGTATTTTTTCAGGCTATTGTCTCTTTTCAGAGGGTAGCCGAACTTCAGCCTTTGTCTTTACGCCTCCCTTTCCGTTTTTTCACCCACACCACATGGTATTGCAAATGTCTATGGGTTTTTTGCTCAAGGGTGTTTTGGACATTCACATTAGCCAGAAAATTGTTCTTTCCTTCTGTCTGGATCCCTTCAATGGACAGGAGCAGGACCTTCATCTGTTGAAAGTGCTCAGGTTTTTGAAGTACTATGTTCATCTTCGTAAATCTGATTTGCTTTTTGTCATTCCTGAGGGCCTGCAAGTGGGTCATGTTGTGTCTAAAGTTACTGTTATGGCCTAGGTTAAGGCAACCATTAATCAGGTGTATGTCCTAGGCAGAAAATCCTGTACCCTTTCGGATTATTCCGCATTC
>CM074721.1:537102937-537210125 GCA_037306005.1 Rhinophrynus dorsalis | reverse complement strand
CACACGCGCGCTATATTGCATTGACCATCTCCTGGAATTTTTATTGGGTGTATGTGTTTCCTCCAACTCCCCTGATTCCCAGGGTTCTAAGGAAAGTCAGGATGGTGTGAACTTATGTAATCCTGATTGCTCTATTCTAGACCCTTGATGCGTGGTTTTCTGATCTTCTCAATATGTTTGTGATGGAACTTTTTTGTCTTCCCTTGCATTTAGGTCTTCTGACTCGGGGGCCAGAGATGCTAACTCTGACAGTCTGGCCAGCATCCAGAAGAAAAAGGGTATTTCTACTATGTTTCAGCCTAAAAAGACTCTTTCTTCCAAGTTCTATCATAGGATTTTGTCCCTCTTCTACAAGTGGTGTGCGTCCGAAGCTCGCACCCATGGTCTTTGCAGCTTCCAGTAGTTTTGGCATTTTTTCAGAATGGTATTCAGAAAGGGCTTAGGCTTAGTTCCATCAAAGTTCCGATTTTGGCTCTTTCCATTGGTACCATCCTTGTTTTTTAGGCCCACCCTTCCCTGTGGTTTAAACCTGGTATTAGGATTGCTCCAGAAGCCTCCATTTGAACCTCTATCTTCAGTTTTATCTCCCTCTTTTGAAGCTCCAGACAGTATTTTTCAGGCTATTGTCTCTTTTCAGAGGGTAGCCGAACTTCAGCCTTTGTCTTTACGCCTCCCTTTCCGTTTTTTCACCCACACCACATGGTATTGCAAATGTCTATGGGTTTTTTGCTCAAGGGTGTTTTGGACATTCACATTAGCCAGAAAATTGTTCTTTCCTTCTGTCTGGATCCCTTCAATGGACAGGAGCAGGACCTTCATCTGTTGAAAGTGCTCAGGTTTTTGAAGTACTATGTTCATCTTCGTAAATCTGATTTGCTTTTTGTCATTCCTGAGGGCCCTGCAAGTGGGTCATGTTGTGTCTAAAGTTACTGTTATGGCCTAGGTTAAGGCAACCATTAATCAGGTGTATGTCCTAGGCAGAAAATCCTGTACCCTTTCGGATTATTCCGCATTCTTGCAAAGTTGGTGGGTGCATCTTGTTCCTACAAGAATAAGGTCACTTCTGAGCAATTGTGTAAAGCTGTGACGTGGTCATCTCTACACACTTTTGTCAAACATTACCGTGTGAATGTGCTGGCTTCGGCTTGAAGACAGTTTTTGGCCGGAAGGTTACAGCCTGTGGTACTGTCAAGATGTCCTCCTTGCTTTTCCTGAGATCAGAACACTTTTGGTTTCCTGTTCATTTCCTGTTACGGGGCTGCTCGATTGGCGGTTGTTGACACCGGAGGTTAATGTTGTACCATTTTCATCCTGTGGATACTAATCTGTGATGTAGGGTTTTTCATGTTTCCCTCCCTGGAATCTTGGTGGATAGATTTGATATAGTCCTATGGTTTCCTGTGTTCCACATTGTAGGATTTTAGCGTACTTTCTTTCAAGTTATTTTTCTCCTGGTCCATGTGGGACACTGGAATCCTTCCTGGAGAAAAAAAAAACATTGGGTTGAGTCCCCAGGCAGTGGGGTCCTCTTGGGTTCTCTGTTTAGGGAATTCCTTTTCTTCTTTCACTTCTGTTTTTCTTTCTCTTGGATTTGCTATACATTAAAACTGAGCTCAGCAGCCATGGGTAAAGTGGAAGTAAGGAGACCATTTTTAAGTGCCCTTTCCTCCTGCAGGAGGAGAATTTACCTCATGGTTATTGTGTTCCACATGGACCAAAAGGATTTAACTGTAAGGACACTAAAATCATCTTTTTAAATATGCAAACCTGAATTCAAGGTGACAGTTTCACTTTTAAAGGGATAGTAATGTTTCATAATAAAAGCAGCTCTAATTAATCATCATAGTATTTGGACCTTGGAGAGTGTTATTTCAATTTTGTCGGAGTTGTAGTTCAAGAGTAATTCAATGACAAAGTATCCCCCTCCCGCCCCTCTTACTGATGTAACACTGCTCAGCCAGATCAGAAGGAAGGTGCCCAGGTAGACTGCAGAGAGGGACAATCTTCAATTAAGATAAGGGAAAAACCTGAAAAACTTGTCAAGGGGGACAGGGCTTTCATTGTTCTCATAGGAAGAAAATTGTCCCTGCTGTTATCTGTCTGGTCTGTGGGCCAGATTACACATCTGAGAAGAGATGGCTTACACTAGGTAAAAGGGTGGAGGGGAGAACTTTGCTTGTAAATATTTCTCAAACCATAAAGGTTTGAGAGATAAGACTTATATCGTTCTTCATGTTTTTTTAATGCCTACAAAATAAAATAAAGATAAAACAAAGTATTACTATCCCTTTAATCATCATAGTATTTGGACTTTGGAGAGTGTTATTTCAATTCTGTCAGAGTTGTAGTTCAAGAGTAATTGAATGATAAAATATCCCCCTCCCGCCCCTTTTACTGAAAAAGGATATACTAGAACTAGAGAGGGTACAGCGGAGAGCAACAAAATTAATTAAGGGAATGGAGGACTTGACATATGAGGAACGACTAGACAAACTTGGTTTATTTACTCTAGAGAAAAGACAACTATGAGGAGACCTTATCACATTGTAAAAGTATATGAGAGGTCAATACAAGGTCATCTGTGGTGAGCCATTTATTCAAGGCCTGATCAGGTGACCAGGGGACACCCCTTGAGATTAGAGGAAAGGAGGTTTAGACTTCAGCAGAGGAAGGGTTTTTTTATGGTAAGGTCTGTAAATGTGGAATTCATTGCCCAGGGAGGTGGTTATGGCAGATACAGTGGATACATTTAAGAGAAGATTAGATACATTTCTTTCAAAAGGGAACATGCAGGATTATGCTGTGTATTAGTAGGCAGATCAGAAAGGTCTGATAAAGACTAACTTAATTGGTAGCAGGAAAGCTATAAAATTCTCAGTTACTGGGGGTATGAGGAGAAGGTTGAACTTGATGGACTTGTGTCTTTATTCAACCTAATTTACTATGTTACTATGAATATTTTTTTTTCTGAAATACCTTACAATATGAATGTAGATGGATCGCGGATGCAAAACAATTACGGAAAAATGTCTGAGAGTTGGCAGACCATGGCTTATGAACTTTTTTTTTACTCTGATTACAAACAATTTCAGTTAGCACCACTTTCTGAACATCTCACCCACAGTGTCTCTCCTTTATATGCCTATTGGTCTCTTTCCTAACTCTATTCTCTCACTCTTTCCCTCCAGCTTCCAATGGCCCCCCTATTCTTGTGAAGAGGAGAGAGAGATGGATCTGTTGGAGCGAAAGGAAGGAAGAGGAGGAGAGGTGATCTGTATTGACGACTGAAGCCTCGCCTCGCTCGTGGCACACGCTATTCAGTGGATAATCCTTGTGTTGAGAGGAACCTGCGACCGGCATGATTAGCCAGGGACACGGTGATCCACGGGACTTCTAGAACATCAAAATCTTCATCAAACCGTGGCTCTCAATCTCACTCACCAACGGAGAGCTTCAAACGGGAGGGAGTTCGGAGTCGGTCTCTCCCCCTGCAGGGTGACACAGAGCTATGAGTCTGTCCCTTCACCTACAGAGTGACACAGAGTTACGAGCCTGTCCCTCCCCCTGCAGGGTGACACAGAACTGTGAGTCTATTCCTACTCCTTCGGGGTAGCAAAGAGCTACGAGCCTCTCCATTCCCCTGAAGGGTGACACAGAGTTATCAGTTTATTCCTTCTTCAGGGTAACTCAAAGTTAAGAGTCTATTCTTCCCCCTTCAGGGTGACATAGAGCTTTCAGACTGTCACTCCCCCAGCAGGGTGACACATAGCTACAAGCGTGTCTGTCCCTCTACATGGTGACAAAGGGCTGTAAGCCTATACCTCCCCCTGCTGGATGACTCAGAACTATAAGCCTGTCCCACACCCTGCAGCCTAACATGGATCTATGACACTATTTTTCTTTTAGAGGGAGACACAGAGCTGCAAGCCTGTTTGTCTTTCTACAGGGTGACACAGAGCTGTAAGTCTATTCCTCTAACTGTAGGGTGACAGAGCTATAAGCTTGTTTCTTCCCCCTGCCGGGTGACACACAGATTTCAGACTGTCCCTCCCCCTACTACAGGGTGACACAGCGCTTATAAGCCTCTCCCTCCCTCTGCAGGGTGACACGGAGCTTTCAGTCTGTACCTCCCCCAGCGGGGTGACACAGAGCTTTCAGTCTGTACTTCCCCCTGCAGGGTGACACAGAGCTTTCAGTCTGTACCTCCCCAGCAGGGTGACGCAGAGCTTTCAGTCTGTACTTCCCCCAGCAGGGTGACACAGAGCTTTCAGTCTGTACTTCCCCCAGCAGGGTGACACAGAGCTTTCAGTCTGTACTTCCCCCAGCAGGGTGACACAGAGCTTTCAGTCTGTACTCTCCCCAGCAGGGTGACACAGAGCTTTCAGTCTGTACTTCCCCCAGCAGGGTGACACAGAGCTTTCAGTCTGTACCTCCCCCAGCAGGGTGACACAGAGCTTTCAGTCTGTACCTCCCCCAGCAGGGTGACACAGAGCTTTCAGTCTGTACTTCCCCCAGCAGGGTGACACAGAGCTTTCAGTCTGTACTTCCCCCAGCAGGGTGACACAGAGCTTTCAGTCTGTACCTCCCCCAGCAGGGTGACACAGAGCTTTCAGTCTGTACTTCCCCGGCTGGGTGACACAGAGCTTTCAGTCTGTACTTCCCCCCAGCTGGGTGACACAGAGCTTTCAGTCTGTACCTCCCCCAGCAGGGTGACACTGAATCATGAGTCTGTTCCTCCCCCTACTGGGATGAGAAGGAGAGTAACATTTGAGTCTCTAGGCCACATGCACAAAGGAGAAGAGGAGGAATTCTGAAACAATACCAACCGCATCATACAGGACTAATAAACATTCCTGCTAGAGATCTCTTCATTATCTGGGTGTATTGTAAGCCCTCTGTGAACGTGTACCAGTCTATGTCATATTGTATGTATGTATGGCGCCCACTTTTATAGCACCAAGGAATATGTTGTTATCATTTTAAAATACTTCAGTATATCCGTGGGAATTTTTTTTATCTTTACTCTATGTTTAACCTTTCTGGCACTCAAAGGGTATATTTTATTAGAAACCCTTCATTGCAAGAGGGATCTCCAATCAAGCTAAAAGGAGCAAACCAGCACTACCTTAACCCCTTAGCGACCGGCGGTCCTGGGACGTTTCTGTCCATAAGGACCGCGTTGATGCACGCCGACGCGCCGGTACACGTGACCTGTTGCGTGTATCGGCGCGTCACTTTGGGGCCTGATAGAGATCGCTCCGATCTTGGAGCGGTCAATTTCAGGCCCTATTTTTACTTACAGCGCTCCCGGTAGAGCGCTGTAAGTAGAAAAGTACGTGACGTACTATGACTGTCATCGTTCTTCAGTATTTCAAGGACCGTGACGGTCATAGTACGTCACATGGTGTTAAGGGGTTAATCCCTTAACGGCCACCCAGTCTGGTGCGTAGGTGCCAGTAAGGACCACAGAGAAAGCGGCAGTCCTTAAGTGCCAGAACCCAGCGTTATGGTCGTGTAACGTCATGGGTCCTTAACCCCATAACAACCCTTGACATGCCAGGACCATCACGGATGGCACTTTGTGGAATGTCGGGGTCACTGCACACCGCTCAGAGACTCCGGAATCTATTAAAGGGATATTAATACTTTATTTTAAGCATCTTTAATATTGTACATATTAAAAAAATAAAGTGAGTGATGAAAGTCCTAAGTTCTATAGTTTTAGTGTAATAAGCATCTAAAGTTCCCTCCTCCCGCCCTTTTATCCACACGCTTGCTGATAGGCTTAGATCCTGGTCCCAGGACTGGGCGGCTCGTCTGCAGATCTGAAACAGCCTTGTATACAAAGAAATATTTCATAGAGAACGGTCTACTGCTCAAACCAGGCAAATTTCAGTAGACCGCTGTTATGAAGATTTTCTGTGTGTACAAGGCTATTTCGACTCCGCAGACGAGCGGTCCAGTCCTGGGACCAGGATCTAAATCTGTCCGCTTGAGCGCTGACGTGTATAAAAGGGGTGGGAGGAGGGAACTTTAGAAGCATATTACACTAAAATTATAAATGTTAGAGCAACAGGACTTATTTTTTTAATAATGTACAATATTAAAGATGCTTAAAATAAAGTATTATCCCTTTAAGAAGAAAAAAAAATGACCTGTGGTCAGTAGCGGCCGTACACACGCCTCGTCAGCCGGTCGTTAAGGGGAAATTATACTTCCCATTGACTTAAATGGTGTTTTTAACCCCTGGAATGCTACAGAGTATTGCAGAGATCTCTCTAGCATTCACAGGTTTAAAAGCCCTATTTAAATTGATGGGGATTTGTAATTCACAGGGAAGTTGGGTTGCTACTGAATTATACCTATTTAGCTTTGCAATGTGTTTGGAGAGGTCTACCCGCATCAAGGAGCAAAAAAAAAAAACAAACATTTTAATCATTAGGAATTTTTAACCCTTTGAGTGCCAATCCACTTTTAAAATATCGCATTATTAACATTAACGCGGCTAAAAGATGTATTAAGCAGGTTGCCGTGTTGAAAAGGGCGACATGAGAATCTCGCCCTTCATATAAGAGCGAGATTCTCATGTCGCTTCTTTAAACAGCGATTCAACCCAACCCCGCAGCATCAATGTTACTGGCAACATACACAAGTATAAATGTGTGCTTTTGTGTGTGTGTCATTATTTAAAAGTAAAAGCTGCCCGATAAACCAAATGCAGATTAACCCTTTCGGCACAATGGGTTATTAAAATTTGTTTCTTGTAATATTTTATTTACTTTTAATTAATGACACACATAGAGGCACTTGTCTATACTTCTGTATGCTGCCAATAATGTGGATAGTGAGGGTTGGGTGAACTCCTTCGGGGGTTTGCGGGCTGAGTTGAAGTGCTGTTTAAAGAAGCGGCATGAGAATCTCACGCTTATATGAAGGGACGAGCTTCTCATGTCACCCTTTTCAACACGGTGACCTATTTCTTCTAGCTGCGCAATGTTAATAATGCAGTACTTTAAAAGGATACTTTGAGTGCCGTTATGTACCCCTGTGGCACTCAAAGGGTTAATGTATACCCCCTATGGTTCCGGTTGGTGTGCTCTAGAATCGTGCTCTTCATTACTTTGGGCATACGGCACTCTCAGTCCCTTCGTCCTCTCGCCACTCCTCCAGTGATCTCCATTCCGCTGATGTTGTATACCATGTATATATATTCACACACATCGCTTGCCGTATACCGCTGCCTGGCCTGCAACGCCTCGTGTGGTTCTGTTCTTATGGTCTGCTCTTTTGCCCCGTGATGTACATATAAATTATACTTTTTATTTCCATCTGCAGGAGGGAATCTTTCTCATTTGTATTACGGTGATTAACTGTTATATCCTATGTGGTGGGTATAACTAACACTGAGAATGATGGTTGTTGTTGTAGCCAGAGCACAGCTGGAGGGCCACAGCTTGCCTCTACACTTCCTAGTTCTCAGATCCTGGGTGTGTTCAGCAGGGACAAAATAAGTTGTTGTGAATTAGAGGGACACTTAAAATTGTCTCACAATAGCGCTCAATTTATGGCCAGAAAATCCGACTGTAGATAAGGATGGTCACATCCACAGGAAAATCCAAATGTGGAATGGATTAAGCAGATTTAGGGCTGAATTGTATTACAGGTGCTAATTTTATCACTACGTTTATCTCCAGTTTTCCCCATAGACTTCAATAGGAAAAAGTTTGATAAAACGGACGTGTTAACATTTAGCACTTGCAATAGAATCTAGCCCTTAGTGCTTATTCACAGAGCCAATATGTATGACAGTGTGCAGACAATAAAACAACCTATTTTGCTTTTTATGTCGTGTAAGATCTTGGGGATTAAGCATGGCATGAACAATAATCATTAGATTTGCTTTATCCAGTCCAGATTTGAATTTTAATCTGTATGTGACCATCATTATCTCTTCTGTGGAATAAGGGGTGCTTCACAGGGTAACACCAAAAGCAGTAATTGATATCAACACACACATGATCCAGATAGCCACATAATACTGGGTTACTGCAAAGATGTGGCAACCACAGTAAAAGAGGATGAAGGATATTGGAACTGTTTTCACATATATATACATCTCTGTCAAATCAGCTGTTCCCTTATCCATCATGAATCTGAGGTCCTTCAAAACCACAGAATCAACGTGGGGCTCCAGCAGTATATTATTGTTGAATGCACATTCTACATGTACAAGAATACTAACATCGGAGGTTCTACCAGCACCTCTGGTTGTTACTGGTATACAGCTTACAAGGATATGGGCGTGAGTCCTCCTCATTCTAGGCTCCAAAACATCGGCTCCACAGATAGACAATCTGTTGCAGGTCGCACTCAGACCTCTCCCCCCCTCAGACCATATGCAGGGGGCTCAGTTTGGAGTCCTCAAGTCTTTTTAGCAACAATCAAGTCCATATCCATGGATATCACATCCAGAACTGATGTTATCTCTTGATGTAAGGCAAAAGAGCAAAATACATATTGGCCAGTAGGGTTTTCTGGAATAAGAGCGGCATATAACCATGTCATAACTCCCCTGCCATAAAGAATGGTGTTCATGCCGTCTCTCTTTGAAGACCCAGATGCTGTTTCAAGTACCACAGCACAGAAGATAAGAGTCCGTATGATACAATGGGGCCTGAATATGCCTAAAAACTATTTTATTGTAAAAAAAAAAAAAAAATAAAGTAAAAACAAAATTGCAAACAATGTAAAACAGCTAAGTCTCTCTCTACATGTTTCTTGGCCAAGAGGCCATTTTGAATGTCCTTGGACGTGGACTTAATCAAAGCTAACAGGACTTGTGGACTTAAAATTAAGCCCACTGCATATGGTCTGAGGACTCAGACCATTGGTGGGGGGTGGCACAATGGTCCAGTGGGCAGTGTTTAGGGTCCAGGAGTCCTTCTCACAAGACATATCCATCACCGGATATCTCCTCCAGGACTGACTGAAGATGTAGGGGAAGATGCACTAAGTGTCTCCACTTCCTATGTTATTCTATAGAGCCTACTCACTAAGATCTCCAAAGCTGAAGAAATCTTAGTGCATTGGCTCCATAGAATTATATAGGAATTGGAGAAGTGATATCACTGGGGAAGTTATCTCCACTTTATCACCTCTTTATAATGTCTTTATCACGTATTAGTGAATCTCCCCCGCTGTCTCTTGAACTAAGATATAAGGGAAAAATTCATAGTGGCTATTAGGATTTTCTACCCAGATTAAGGTAAGTAGAGGGGCATATTAATTGGAGGTGTTCGTGTTCTTATGATCGCTTTATCCTGTGGGTGCCAGAGAGTGAGATGCAAAGTATCACCCATCCCTCTCTCCTTAAGGGGTTAAAAGAACTCTGACACCTCTTAATAATGCACCCCCTTTACCTTAAAGAGATAGTAATACTCAAAATGTAAAAAAAAATATATATATATGTTGTAGGATTTATCCCCCTGAGTAAAACCAGGGTACTCCCAAGGTATTAAAGCTCAATCTTGAGTTTTTTAGGTGCAGTATCAAAGTGGCCTGATATGTTATAGTAGTGCTACACCATCCATATGGCAATTTATGGTCAGCTGACCAGAGCTGCCCATTAGGTGCACCACTGTACAATTTCAGGCCACTGTAATACTGCACCTAAAAAAATGCATGTTTGAGCTCCAACACCTTTTGAATAAAAGACCTCTCCGCAATGGGAGTACCCTTGTTTTACACAGGGGGATAATCACTACTATATATATATCTTTCAAATATTAAGTGTTACTATACCTTTAATCTGGGTGAAATTCTAATGGCCACTATGAGTACTCCAAACTGAATCTATAATTACTACTGGTGATGAAGTGTACAGAGGCAGACGTGACTGTTCACTGGTGGATTCTGGGACCCCACACTCCTTTCGCTATAATGTCCTTAGGAAGGAGGAGCAGTAGGAGGAGTTTGGTGTTCTGGAACCAAGTAACAAAGAATCACGATTTCCAGTACTAATTAAGGATTTCATTGAACCAATGCCCAGAATTTATTTGTTAAGGATTTATATATTAAGGATTTCATTGAACCAATACCCAGAATTTATTTGTTAAAGGGATAGTAATACTTAAAATGTAAAAAAAAATATGTTGTAGGGTTTATCCCCCTGAGTAAAACAAGAGTACTCCCACTGCTGAAAGGTGTTTCATTCAAAAGTTATTAATTTTCAAAGTTGAATTTTTTTAGGTGCAATATCACAGTGGCCTGAAATTGTACAGTGGCGCTGTTGCTACACCATCCTATGGAGATTTATGGTCCCAGGACCAGAGCTGTCCATAGGATCATGTAGCAACAGCGCCACTCTACAATTTCAGGCCACTGTGATATTGCACCTAAAAAATTCGACTTTGAAAATTAATAACTTTTGAATGAAATGACTTTCAGCAGTGGGAGTACTCTTGTTTTACTCAGGGGGATAAACCCTACAACATATTTTTTTTTACATTTTAAGTATTACTATCCCTTTAAGGATTTATATATTAAGGATTTCATTGAACCAATACCCAGAATTTATTTCTAGTGGATATTTTGCACAGATTAAGGTATTTGGGGATTTACTTACTACATCAGACACGTTTGCCTGAGACCAGCGGACAAGTAGGTTTGTATAACGTCAGCAATGTTACCTGATTATTAACAAAAAACTCCAAAAATGTAACCATAAAATAAAAGCCTAGCTCCCATTGGAGCTCTCTCTAGTCTGTAGGTGCTGGTCGTGGGTGTCCAGCCTAAATCATCCACAGACAGCACTCACAGCTTCCAGGCAGAACATAGTAACTTAGGTGATGAGGCTTTACAAAAATGTGTCCGTAAAGTTCAGTACAAACAAAGCAGACCGCTCCAGCAGGCAACAATATAATTCATGGCCAATTAATGTAGCGGAAACTGGAAACATAATGCAGTTACTGGATACTTCACTCACCCCGTTGTGCGGACGCTCACCTCTACACTTGATCTCCGAGCTAACGTTAATAACCATGTTCAGTGGCGATGCCGGAACAAAGGAACTCCACTCCTCCAATCAGAACTATCAAAAAAAGGACGTCTGCACTCGCTGGTATATATAAAGTATAAAAATACAAAAGCTTTATTGAAAAAATAAAAACATCCAAACACATGGACAACATCAATCACCCCACGGTAATCCCCTGAGGATTATTGATGTTGTCCGTGTGTTCGGATGTTTTTATTTTTTCAATAAAGCTTTTGTATTTTTATACTTTATATATACCAGCGAGTGCGGACGTCCTTTTTCCATAAAGTTCAGCCCATGCCATGTCACCTTTGCTGACCCTGTGGATGGCGGGAAAAAAAACAACATTGAAGCCCCAGGTGGGTAAAAAAAAATCCTTCCTGACTGTATGGCAGTCAGATATTTTCCAGCATCACCATCCTACCTGCTTTGAAACTGTCATAAATCTCAGTATTATTCTGAGCTAGAAATTATCACATTTTTTAAAGGAACCACAGTATCTGCAAACATAGCGTCCCAAGTCAAAGAATACTATAACTTTACTGTCCGTACTGTAAAAAAAAAAAAAAAATCCTGCCTTTGTTTTAGTCTAAAGCACCTTTCTTCTCTTAATGGATTATTTTTTTTTGCTCATCTCTGAATAACTAGTTCCTTCAAGGGTTATTTTCATTGACCTTGAATATATGTGTGGATGGTAACATAGTAACCATATCACCCCCTTAGTCGTCTCTTCTATAATGCGAGCAGGTAATGCCTTCCAATGCACAGGGCAATGAGCAGAACCACTCCTCGCTGTGGGAGAGAAAACAGTCTTCCACTTCCCTTCATCAGTCTCCATCTAACACTCTGCTACTGAAGGGTTTTAAAGGGGAAGTAGCAACACCTAATATTAACCTCCCACTTACCTTACTATGGCTGGAACATCCTAATGGCCATACCTGGGAACTTCCAGTTGAGGGCTACCCGGAGGGTAGTCCTCTGTTCACCAGGGGGGGGGGTGACAAAAATGACGCTAATCGCGTCAAAAAGGGGCGGGGCTTGCCGCGAGTGAGGGGGGGATTAACCCTTTGAGTGCCAGAGTGGTATGGAATGCATTGCAAAGCAATGCATTCCTTACCACTCTGGCACTCAGAGGGTTAAAGGTGTCACATAGAAGGCTGGGGACTGAGGATCAGCGGGAGAAAAAGCGGATGTGGCAGACTTTCAATAGAAACTCTGCCACATCCGGAGGAATCAGCCTCTGCCCCGGAGACCCGGTAAAATTATGTCAGAACCGGAGTCTCCGGGGCAAATCCGGAGAGTTCCCAGGTATGCTAATGGCCCCTTAGAATGCTATACTTGTGTCAGATCCATGGAAGTATTATTGTGTATAAAACTGGAGACCCCATCGCCAGAAGGATATAGATACTCTAGAGAGAATTCAGAGAAGGGCTACTAAAATGGTGACTGGTTTACAGGAAACGACATATCAGGATAGACTAAAGGATCTGAACATGTATAGCTTGGAGGAGAGAAGAGAGAGTATGTCGTAATGTCCGCCTCTATGGACCTGACATCCAAGAATGACTTATGATGTAGCTCTTGGAGCAAGGAGGGTCCACTAGGATTCTCTGGCCATAATAAATTGGGGGGGGGGGTTGAGTAACAATGCAGTAGATCCCTGGCACCGCACACACACATTGCTTTTGTGTCTGTCTTTCCTGGTCATGTGAAGACCTGAGATCCTCCGGTGATTGTTCCTTGGGTCTACGTTGGTGACTGATTCAAACTTGCTCTATGATTAAGAGAGAGTAATCCCCGCAGATTAAGTTCAAATAGATTATTCATTATACTTTTTTTTTAAGTCCCTTTATTATCAATTCTTGAAACAATACAGAGAAAAAAAAATTGTACATAGGTACAGCTATAGAAAACCATACATCATTTAAATACAATAAGCAAGTAATAAGGATTCAAATAAGACAAACAGAATGACTTGCAAAGACAGAATACAATCTGACAGTGAATGATCACACAATCGTGTGTAGCAGTGATATCGAAAATATAATGCTGTATCTTATAACAGTGTAACAGAGGTACTAAACCACCAAAGTGCAAGGAAATCGAAGGAGTAGAGACAGAAGGAGAAGAGAGAGAAAGGGAACCATAATTGAAAGAGAAAAAAGAAAAGAAAGAGTGGGGAGACGAGATGGAGAAAGTGATCTCACGTTAGAAGGGAGGGGAGAGGGAAGGGGACTTAGGTTTGAGTCTAGGAGTCACAGTTATCGGAATCATCCGGGTCTGACCATGCCAGCCTTGAGAGAGTGCCATCTAGACAACAGGGGGTCTAACGTAGATGTATCCCTATGCCCACACCTTAGTGCCATGCGGATGAATAGGATTTGTTCGTCAACCTTGTCACACCAAGTCGTAATACTAGGTGGAGAGGAAGTTTTCCTATACTTTTTTTTTTTTTATTAAGAACTGTACCTTTGTAAATGTTAATAACGTATTCTTCGTGTAATTTTATGTTAGTTTCCCACCCCCACGTCACACGGAGTCTCCCCCAGATATGAAAGTCATTCGCTGGACCGCACGGATCACAATGAGGGACAGTATTGTGTCTATCAGTATAAGGAATACCCGCTTGGTGAAGGTTTTTCCTTATGCTGACACAATGCTGTCCCTTGTTGTGATCCATCCGCACTGGCTTTCTGCTCTGGGGAGACACTGTATGATGTAGGGAAAAGGGGCAGGAGGGGGGAAACTTTTAAGTTACACGAAGAATACAAAGTTATGGACATTTACAAAGCTACAGCTATTAACCCTTTAGTGACAGCCACGTGCGTACGTGGCTGTCACCTTAACGGCCGGCTAACTTTTTTTTTTTTCTCTCTAAATGACTCCGGAGTCTCCGAACGGCGTGCAGCCGCACGGAGACAAGGACTTCCGGGACTTACCAGGTACATCCTCTTTGGGACGTACCTGGTATGTCAATTGTCGGGATGGGGTTAACCCTTTGAGTGCCAGAGGGGTACGCAAAGCATTGCTTTGCAATGCGTTACGTAACCCTCTAGCACTCAAAAGGTTAAAAAAAAGGTATAATTTTAAAAGGTTGCATACAAAATAGTGTGTGACTCCAGCGCTCGCTCAGTATGTCGCCATTATTAAAAGGGCGACCTGAGAATCTTGCATTGCAGGACAGTGTGAGATCCTCAAGTCGCGCCTTCAAGTCCCAGCATCCTTAGCCACTAAACACAATACAATATCACTTGTGGCAACTTCTTTTTAACCCCTGGAGTAATTAATTAGTTATTTTTACAAAATGTGGGTTAATTATCCACCTGTCCGCTACAGAACGTATCTAAACAATGGCATTCCAAAGCAAGGAGCTCTGTACTGAAGTAAGCTGCTCCGGCCTCTCTCTCCCCATCTCCGCTCGGCCCTGGCATTCTGCATGCGGCTTACTTCAGTACAGAGCTCTGAGCTTCGGAATGCCATTGTTTAGATACGTTCTGTAGAGGACGGATGGATAATTAACCCACATTTTGTGATATAACAGATTCATTACTCCAGGGGTTAAAAATAAGTTGCCACAAGTGATATTGTATTGTATTGCATTTAATGGCTAAGGATGCTGGGACTTGAAGGCTCGACTTGAGAATCTCACGCTGTCCTGCAATGCGAGATTCTCAGGTCGCCCGTTTAATCGTGGCAACATGCTGACTGCGCGCTGGAGTCGCAAACTATCTTGTGTGCAACATATTAAAAGTGAACAAAAAAAAGTATAATGAATAATCAATCTTAAGTTCATATGCAGACGTCACTCTCTCTTTAAGGTCTTTTTTTTCTTTTTGTCCATTATTCTGACTTGCTTTCGAGTGAGTGTGTGTTTATGTATGGGTGCGTGAGTGTGTGAGGCCTCTTGGGAGTCCAAGATGGACTGTACCTCGTACTCCTCATGACCCTCGACTTGAACAGGACCAGGCAGGACCGGTACAGTAGTGTAGCAATTACAAGGGTTTGAGCAGGGAGACATGAAATACATTATGGATGCGCATACCCGCAGGGAGTGGTAGAGCATAAGAGACAGGGTTAATCCTATGAAGGACCTGGTAAGGACCTGCGAAACGGGGAGACCGTTTCCTACAAGATACCCAGAGATTGAGATTGCGAGAGGACAGTCACACCCTCTCCCACACTTGAAACACCGGAGTCGGCCCGTGCCGATGGTCTGCATGCTTCTTGTAACGCTGAGTGGACCTCTGTAGGGATCTTTGAACTTGTACCCAAGTGGAGTGGAGCTGCCTAAGATGCTCCTCCAGAGCCGGAATATCTTGTGCTTTGAAAGACTCAGGTAGAAGCGCGGGCTGGAACTCGTAATTGATCAGGAACGGAGAGTTCTGAGAAGAAGAGCTTATGGCACAATTCCCGACAAACTCTGCCCACGGTAACAAATCTGCACAGTTGTCTTGATGGTCCGAAATGAAACAGCGTAGAAACTTTTCCAAGCCTTGATTTGCTCTTTCAGCAGCACCATTTGATTGGGGGTGGTAGGCACAGGAAAATGACAATTGTATGCCCATTTGCCCACAGAAAGCTCTGCAGAATCGGGAAATAAATTGCCTCCCTCGATCCGAGACCAGTACCTTGGGTACCCCATGGAGCCTAAACACCTCTTTGGTGAATATCACGGCCAGCTCTTTGGAAGAGGGAAGCCCTTTCAGCGGCACAAAGTGAGCCATCTTAGAGAACCCATCGACAATCATAAGTATGACTGTGTGGCCCTTAGATGCAGGTAATTCGACCATGAAGTCTATGGATAGGTGTGACCAAGGACCCTCGCCATTAGGGACTGGTTGGAGTAATCCCACAGGAAGGAGCCTGGAAGTCTTGCTACGAGCACATGTAGCACATGCTGCTATGAAGGCAGAGCAGTCAGCTCTGAGACTGGGCCACCAGAATAATCTGGAAATGGACCATATCAGTTGGTCACAGCTGACATGCCCTGCTGCCTTCAAGGAGTGATTGGTCTCCAGCAATCTGAGACTGATTGGTTCGGGAACAAAACATCTGCCACTGGGCTTGTCCGCCGGAGCTGTAGCCTGGGAAAGACACCTTTTATTCACGGCTTCCTGTCTCAAAGTGACTGTTCCTAATTGTTGTATCCGCATCTTAACGGGCAAGCACTGGCTAGGGTCTTTTCACTCTTAGACCATGCCCCTTCCTCGGCTAAAAAATTTGGTTACCTTCATAGCAGCCCTGTGCTTTATATTTGACACCCTTGCCAGGCAAGCTGCTGCAGAAGCTGCTATTTTGGACCTTCAGAATGACATGCAGTTCATGGCTCAGTATGCCATTGAGTTATGCTCACTGGCATATGATACTGACTGGGGAGAAAGTTATAAGTGCAGCCTTCTGAAAATATGATTTTAGTGTCCTTACCTATTAAAACCTTTTCTCTTCAGTACATATAGAACAGAGGTACTATGGGCATGAGTCCTTCCTCCAGGAGGGCAGGGCACATCACAAAAGACAGGGTCTTTGGGGTGGAAACTCTCTCCTCCTCCTCCTCCTGCAGCTCAACCCCCCAATCTCTTATTCACTCCCCAAATTTATGTGACCGAAGTCATACAAAAAGAAGTAAGCAGGGAAGAAGAGAAGAAAATCTTCTGTGTTCCATATGGACTACAGAGAAAAGGATTTTACATGTAAGAACACTAAAATCATATTTTCTCTTACGTCAAATATGGAACACAGGTACCAGGGGGATATACCAAAGCTTGGATTCCCGGGGAGGGAAAGGAGGAAAGACCTCTCACATATCTGCATGACACCAGAGTTCCCTAAGACTATTCAGTATCTGAATAACCCAAGCAACAAGTGTCAACGGACACTGAACTAGCACAGCACACTAAACCAAGAGCCAACAGGGCTCAGAACTACTGGACAACAAGTGGCAGTAAGAAGAAAAGAGGACTTCCTGCAGGACCTTCCGGCCAAAGTTGGCCTCAGCCGAGGCAAAGATATTGACATGGTAGTGTTTGGTGAAAGAATGCAAGGAGGACAAAGTCGCAGCCTTCTGCAGCTGCTCAGCCAAGGCCTGCTTCTTGTATGCCCAAGAAGCACCCACCAATCTAGTGCAATATGCTTTGATCTTAAAAGGAACCTTTTTCTTCTGGGTTTCATACGCCTGCTTTATGGTTGCCTTGATCCAAGAGGCAATGGTGACCTTGGAAGCAGCCTGACCAGCTCTGGGACACTCCGGTATGACAAAGAGACAGCCAGCCTTGCGAAGAGGCTTAGTACAGTGCACATAGAACTTAAGGCAGCACACAACGTCCAACAAATGGAGAGTTCTCTCCTGATCAGGCATAGAAGTTACAACAATCTCCGGCTTGATGTGAAACTCTGAGACCACCTTGGGAAGAAACTCCTGAGAGGTACGAAGTACTGCTTTATCCTGATGAAACACCAGAAAGTGAGGTTTACAAGACAGCTTGTAACTCAGCAACTCGCTGAGTTCACACTGTCTTGCAGAAAGGAAAGGACCAAGGGAAGGTAAAAAATCTTTGGGGATATGTTCTTGTCTGCCACCACTTGTGAAAAATTGAGCATTCCATATGGTATGCCTTGGAGGAAACTGGCTTCCCAGCCTGGTACATGGTGGATATGGCCTCAGCAGGAAAACCTTTCTGTTTCAGGATGTCGGATTCAAGAGCCTTGCCTTCAAAGCCAGTCTCTCCAAATCCTTGTACCACAGGTTACCTGGTACATAGATCCAGATTCTGGGAGATTGGATCCTGAACAGATAGGCTGACCAGGTCCACAAACCACACCCTCCTGGGCCAGTAAGGAGCAATTAGGATGACTAACACCCTGTCCATCCTGATCTTCCTGATCACCCTGGGGATGAGAGGAGAGATGAAAACTCCATGGGATGGTCATCTCATCCATTGTGAAAGCCAGGGGATACCCTGTCCGAAAGCAGAGAGTTGGATCCTTTCTGTTCTCTCTGGTTGCCATGAGATCTATCGATGGCACTCCCCATTGCTGGACTATCAGGTAAAACACCTCCGGATGGAGTTCCCAGTTTCCAGGGGCTATGTCTTGGTGACTTAGAAAGTCTGCCAGGACATTCTCTACTGCTTAAATGTGAATAGCTTTGATGGCCTGGGCATGGTTCTCTGCCCAACTGAGGAGATCCATCAACTCCCTTCATGCTATCTCCCTGTGAGTTCCTCCCTGGCTATTGATGTATGCCACAGCCATCGTGTTTTCTGACTGTACTCTTCCCAGAAGCCCCATGAGAACTGGGGACCAACGAAGGAAAGCTAGACGACTGCCCGGAGTTCCAGAATGTTGATTGAAAACACTCTTATCCGGACTCCACCTGCCTTGAACACCCAGGTGTTCCAGAACCACACCACAGCCCCTAAGGCTGGCATCTGTGGTGACCAGGGCCCACTCCGGAATCATAAAGGGCCTCCCCTGCTCAGGGGTTTGGTTGATGTAGACACCGCCAAGGTCTTCCCTGTCCTCCTGAGAGTCATCTGCTGAAAAAGATGGTCCCAATTCCTGGACCAAGACCTGAGAATGTCCCTCTGGAGTTCCCTCATGTGGAACTTAGCGTACAAACCTTGTCCAGGGCTGACACCAACAGACCCCACACCCTCAAAGTCCTTAATTGTGGCCAAGGATCACTCCAGTGCCTGAGACATGTCTTGAAACAGAACCGGAATCCTCTCCTCTAGAAGAAAGTCCTTCCCCTGACAGATGTCGAACCTCATGCCCATGAAAACCAGAATCTGGGAGGGAACTAGAGAAGATTTCTGCAGGTTTAGAATCCAGCCGTGGTGCGGGCGCAGTCTTGGACATAACGAGCCAAAAGTTCCCCTGAAGGAGCCTTGATGAGGAAGTCATCCAGATACAGTGTCAAAGAGATGCCTTGTGCGTGGATGAAGGCATCCAGAGCTGCCATGATATTTGTGAAGATTCTTGGTGCCGAAGCCAGGCCAAATGGCAGAGCTGTGTCTCGAAAAAGGCAGAGATGGCCCCTTACAGCAAACAATGGACCAGGATTCCGCAAGTAATGCGGAGGTGGGTTTGCCAGATTTAGACTTCAAAGCTGTTTGCTTGGGCTGCCACCCTTGAGAGCCTTGCAAACTTTGTGCCCCCTGCACCCAGGTTTGGAATGAAGGGGGGGGGGGGGGTGAAAAAAATATGTGCCTTCCTCGCCAGAAAGGAAAGCTTGGTGGAGATCGGAGGCAACAAGGTGCTCTTACTACCTGTAGCATAACTGATGATCTGTTTTAGTTCAGGCCTAAAAAGGGACTTATCCTGAAAAGGCAAGGAGGCCAGTGACTTCTTAGAAGATTGGTCCACAGACTATATCTTAAGCCACGGAGTGCATCACGCAGCAAAAGAAAAGGCGGCGTAAAAAAAAAAAAAAAAATTGCTACAGAGACATAGGTATTGGCCTTCGTGATGATAGCAGTCAAAACCAATAAATCCTTTTTGGCAACATCAGCACATAGAGCATCAGAGAGCTGCTTACCCCAAATGGCAACTGTCCTGTTGACCCAGGCAGAGGCAAAAATAGGTCTTAGTGCTGCAACGGTGGCAGCATTGGAGGCCTTGAGAAAAGAATCCAGCCTCTTATCTGCTTGCGCCTTGAGACTCAGTGGGAGAGTGGTGTTCTTCGCCAACAGTGAAATAGGGGGATCCACTGCAGGGGTAGAAGCACGCTGCTCCCAAGTCTCATCCGAAAAAGGGTATAGCTTAGAAAAGCACTTACTGAGGAAAAGTCTTTTATCACGAGTTTTCCACTCATCCATAAGGATCTGTTATTGGGTGGAAACACAAGAGAAGACTTCTTACACCTCTGGAAAATATCTGGAGGGGGAGCTCCCCCATCAGAGGCATTATAGACCTGGAGGGTCTTCCAGGTCTGTCCTGATGAGCCCCTCAGCCGTGGGGAAGGGATCAGCCTCATAGGAATATCAATAGGAATAATCCAAGGATCATATTCCCATCATTACGTTCATCATCCTCTTCTGAGGGTAATTCTTCCTCAGATGAAACCCCAATAAACTGATAACACAGCTGTTATCTGCTTAAAGGTGGGCATAGGCTTCCAAGAGTGAAGTGCCCCCTGGACAGATGAAGGAATTTGGGACACTGAAGATAGCAGCTATCTCTGCTAGAGGGGCCTGGTTGAGTAGTAGGGGGTCACTTCACCGAGAGGCATAGAGACCCTGAATATTCTCTACGTAGCCCCGTTTGGCAAACAGAACAATGTGAGCGGTTAATGGAAGCCCCTGAATCCTTTGCCTTAGATTTACCCCCATGCCCCTTATTTCCTAGGAGAGTGTCCCAAAATGCTGGTAAACCACTAAACCCTAAAGACCCAAAAATAACTTATCTGGCAAGCAAAGGGTTAATCTGGATAAGGACAGCAAAAAGAGTCACTCTCTATGTAGAATAAGCAAGAGAGAAGATGGCCACTGCAAAACTGTCAGCCAATCAGAAGGAAGCCCCAAAACAGTTGCAGACATATGTCCCATAGAAGATTTCCCCATAGAAATCAATAGAGCAAAGATGGCCACGGGCGAGTTCCCGTTCTTAAAGAGATAGTAATGGCTCATTATAACCTAAGGTTTGATCAATCCTAGTGTCTACGAAATTCTATTATAAAGGCTCCCCCTCCCGCCCCTTTTTAATTTGTCAAGCAACCTCCCCTCAGATCTGAAATCTGGACAGATCGCAATGAGGGACAATCTTCTGTCCATCAGTATAAGGAAAACCATGCCCATCCCCCTTGATGAAGGAAGGCAGGTTTTTCCTTATACTGAAATAAGATTGCCCCTCGTCATGATCCGTCCGGTCTGGCCTTCTGATCTGAAGACAGAAGATTGACATATGGAAAAGGGGCTGAAGAAGGTAACTTTATAATATAATTACATAGAAACTAGACAGATACAGGGCCGGATTTACCATAAGGCAAAGTAGGCACCTGCCCACTCCATGTAGCCCTCACATTGCCCCCCCCCCCCCTGTTATGTATTTCCTACCTCCCTGGCAGGACAGGTCTGTGTCTCCTTTGGCACAGTCCTGTAAGTGCTGTGCTCCCTCGTAGGCTCTTTAGGAATGCAGAGCGCTGGGAGATGACATCATCTCCCAGCGCTCTGCATTCCTGAATAGGGGACCACGTGGGAGCTCCAGCACTTACAGGACTGTGCCAAAGGAGGCACAGACGACAGATCTCCTGCCAGGGAGGTAGGAAACGGACAACGGGGGGAGGTAGGAAATGGACAATGGGGGAGGCAATGTGAGGGCAACATGGAGATGGTGGGGGCAAGTTGGAGCCAAAGAGGGGCAATGTGAGGGCAACATGGAGATGGTGGGGGCAATGTGCAGCTGATGGGGGGCAATTTGGAGATGGTGGGGGCAATGTGGAGCTGATGGAGGGCAATGTGAGGGTAACATGGAGCTGTCGGGAGGCAAGTTGGAGCTGATGGAGGGCAATGTGAGGATAATATGGAGGGGAATGTGGAGCTGATGGGGGCAAGTTGGAGATGGTGGAGGCAATGTGAGGGCAATATGGAGATGATGGGGGCAATGTGGAGCTAGTGGGGGGCAAGTTGGAGCTGATGGGGCAATGTGAGGGCAATATGGAGATGATGGGGGCAATGTGGAGATTAGGAGCATTGTGGAGATGGCCAATGGGGGGGGGGGGCGCTTCAGATTTCTACAGGGTCCTGAGATGTAAATCCGGCCCTGGACAGATATGAACACTGCCAACGGTGGAGAGCATTTGTACACACTATAAGGAATGATCTGACCTTAGGTTATAATGAGCCATTACTTTCTCGCAGTAAAACCAATCTACAATAAAAAAGTCCGTAAAAGACCGAAAACCACCAGGGAACATCAGGGGAAGTCTTAAAATGAAGAACCAAGTAGTCGAGGAATGAAAATAAGCCCCCAAAAGCACTCACATATAATAGCCCCAATCAACACAGAAAGGGTTAATCCAATAAAACAACATAGAAAAAGGAGCCATCCTCACCCCAAAGCCCTCTAGAGAATAAAAAAGATACCTATAGTGATTGCCAGAGCATAACCAAGTTCACATCAGGAAACACAGGTTGGGACATAAAGTGGACCATAAATGGTTACTCACCAGTGTTCATTCTTCAGCATCCCACCATAGGAGAGGACAGAGTCTCAAGAAACCCTATCGCGAGGGAAAACCTGGGAGCAAGATTCCCTCCACAGGGCAAAATAGGTCCACAAGGTACCTGTGAATAGGGCAGTCCACGGCAGGGAAGCCCAGTGATGTTAACCCGCCTAACGGGGGATTATGCTGCTCCATATCTAGAGAAAAATAAGAAAAAACTAAGGGGATGGCCATGCCCTTCCAATTTGCTTGCAGGAGACATGAATTCTGGGAGTTAGTTGGCAGAGGGTTGAGAAGAGAGTCTCTACCACACAAACATGGTCTTTTGTGATGTGCCCTGCCCTCCAAGAGCAGGGACTCAACCCCTTGGTACCTGTGTTCCATATACCCTAGCACATAAATTTAAGCTGCATAACATGCCATCAAAATATAGTACATTAGGTTGAAAAAAAAAAAAACACACTAGTCCATTAATACCGACCTTTGGCTTATAACCCAGAAAAATGTGAATTATATAAACCTTCCTGACATCAAAATGAGGATTAGTGTGTTTACCAGAACTACCTGTTTTACCCACTAATACACAGTATAACCCTGTATGTTCCCTCTTGATATAAATCTGATCTTCTCTTAAAACAGAACTTTCACCTTATTTCAAGTTTGCATATTTGAGAACTGCATTTTAAAATGGACTGTATATCATGTTAACCAAAATTCCAGCAAATGTACCGTTCAGGATATATTCACACTTATTTCATATGCATTGGTGAAATTTTCATGTGCTAATTAAGCATTTTCAGTGATGTGTCATATGCTAATGATGATTTCAATGACAATTCATATGCCAATGAAGCTTTGTGCAGTACCAGGAAGTGTTTACTTTCACTTTGCCCCGAAACAAAAAGTGTGAATCTCTCCTAAACTGTACATCTGCAGAACGTTTGGCCGAGATGCCATATAGGCAGTTTTTAATGCAGTTTTCAAATATGCAAATTTGAATTAAAGCAGAACTATCATCAAACTTAAATTGAGCCCCAAATCCTTAATACCTAAGCGATATACATATACATACTTGTGTGTTGCTGCATGAGTTTCAGCTCAGACATATTGCAGAGAAGGCATCTCTGAGTCTGTGCGGTCTGTCCCCTTCACCTCCACGACTGGGGAGTTGAATGCTTTGGCACCTTAAGGGGCAGACAGCACCAACAGCAAGATCCCAGCCTCTCCTGCCTGCCAATAAAGTTCTTCTATTTCTCACTAATGCCTAACTTATGTAGCAAAATACAAGTAAGTATATGTATATCACTATGGTATTAAAGGGATAGTAATGTTTCATAATAAAAGAAGCTCTAATTAATCTTCATAGTATTTGGACTTTGGAGAGTGTTATTTCAATTATGTCAGAGTTGTAGTTCAAGAGTAATTGAATGATAAAGTATCCCCCTCCCGTCCCTTTTACTGATGTAACACTGCTCAGCCAGAGCAGAAGGGAGGTGCCCAGGTAGATTGCATAGAGGGCCAATCTTCAATTAAAATAAGGGAAAAATCTGAAAAACCTGTCAAGGGGGGCAGGGATTTCATTGTTCTCACAGTAAGAAGATTGTCCCCTGCTGTTATCTGTCTGGTCTATGGACTGCATTCCACAACTGAGGGGAGGCGGCTTACACTAGGTAAAAGGGGCGGGAGGGGATAATTTATCATTCAATTGCTCTTGAACTACAATTCTGACAGTACTGAAATAACACTCTCCATGGCCCAAATACTATGAAGATTAAACGGAGCTGCTTTTATTGTGAGACATTACTATTCCTTAATTTAAGTTTGATAGTTCCTCTTTAAGATTAAAGTTTCACTTTAACTGTATCCATTTTATCTGCCATTACCACATCCTTGGGCAAAGAATCCCACATTTTAATAGACCGGGAATTAAAAAACCCCTTCCTCTGCTGAAGCCTGAAGTTGAAAACTCCTTTCCTCTAATCTTAAGGGGGGGGCGCTCTAAATATAAAGATTAATTTCTCAATAACTATTTGTATTACAAAAATGGGTAGCACACCATATAGGCTGTTTTTAATTCTCTTTAAAACTAGCTTATCTTAGAGTGATGAATCCACTTTAAAGGGGGAACTCTCACCTCTATTGAAGTACATCTTATTTTTAAGTTCTCTCTCAGTTAATGTTCCATCAGTTTTGTTTTTCTAATGTAATGCATTCAGTGCTGAGATTTTCCCTTACCTCTTAAGGACCAGCTGCGCACGCACGGTGCGATCACTTAAGGACCAGGGACCTTTTTTTCTTCGGAATTGGATTCCGGTCTCCCCGAATGGCGTGCAGCCGCACGGGGAGCCCGGAATTCCATGATGATCCAGGACCATCATGGGTCCTTAAGGGGTTAAAAATAAGCTGGTTACGTCAGTCATGGACAGGCTACGGTTACATCTCTGTACCGCAGCCTATCAATCATCGCCTCTTCCTCTCCCCAGTACAGCCTCGTTCTCACCTCCTCCAATGACGGAGGATTCCTTCACGTGAGCTGGAGCACTCTCTTGCCATTGATAGCGCTCCAGCTCATATGAAGGAAGCTTCTGTCAGAGTATGAGGTGAGAACGAGGCTGTACTGGGGAGGGGAAGAGGAGAAGATTGACAGGCTGCGGTACAAAGCTGTACTGCAGACTGTCCTTGACTGACATCCCCGGCTTATTTTTAAAAGGTAAAATCTCATTGACTGCATTACATTTAAAAAAAAACAAAAAAAAAAACAAAAACAGATGGAACATTAACTAAGAGAGAACTTTAAAATAAGATGTACTTTAATAGAGGTGAGAGTTCCCCTTTAATGCCCAGTATGTCAGCATTGTAACACGTTAGCTTAGTGATAAATAATATAAGGTCTTCCTTTGTGTCCAAAAGAATGAGTGTTTATTAAATTATTTAATAGTACCTGGTCATCGATTAATTCTTTTTTCTCAATCTGTCCGTTAAAGAAAAACATTTGGGCACCATTTCTTACCCATAACATACAACATACACACATAACAGAAAATGGCATATAACCAAGGGCTGTATGAAGGACACCTATTCGGGTAAATACTTCTGTTACACAAATTAAGAGGCATATATTCCTTTATGTTGTTGTCTTAATATTGTGTAATGATAGTACTGCATTAGAGTCTTACTGTTCAGTCTCTGTTATCAGTGATGCAGTTCTCATAGAACCTCTGATTTTGACTTGAAAGCCTGACACAAAGTCTATGAGGCTTCACAAGAAACCTGCAAAGTTTGTGTCCGAGAGCCATATTCTTCCTAGTTGCATTCCAGCCAAGGGGACCTGTTTTCTTACACCCTTGAACGGCTAATGGGAACCATTCTGAAGATGCACAGTGCAGATTTATTAACCCCTTAACGGTCATAGCACATCATGGGTTGTTATACCCTTAATGACCCATGACGTACTATGACCGTCATGGAATTCCGGGCTCCCCCCGCTGCTGCTCGCCGTTCGGGGAGTCTGGAATCCGAATCGCCAAAGAAAAAAAAAAATGCTCCGTGGTCCTTTAGTGACCGCAATGCACCTGCGTGGCTGGTCGTTAAGGGGTTAAATGACTAGTAGGAAAGCCCGTATACACAGGCTAAAGTACCTCCCGGAGGCCTCGGCTGCTGGCCCGGAGCCGGGAGCACAGACAGGCGGTGAGCCATCCGGAACTCCCCGCTCCGGATCATCGTGTGCAGCCAGTCTCTACTGCACTTGACTGCATTGTTCCGGCAGTCTCTACTGCACTTGACTGCATTGTTCCGGCAGTCTCTACTGCACTTGACTGCATTGTTCCGGCAGTCTCTACTGCGCATGTGCGGTTTCGCACACAGGGAGCTTCGCAGTCCTTTCAGACTTAAGGACAAAGAAGTGCGTATTGCAATGTGGCCAAACTTCCGTTTTGTGCTTTAAGTTCCCAAAACTCTGCTAAATAGTGGCAATAATGGGAACATCAAAGGAAAAAAGCCAACGATCGGTGCCTGAGATACTTTCAAGCACCATTCGTTAGCTCATCTGTGTTACACTTACCTGTCATCCACTGTCCATCTTCTTCTATCTTCCTTCTTCTCTCTCTCTCTCTGTTCCGTGATTCCTGTGAAAAAAATACGTATTCAATGACGTGTGCCCAAACATAACCCTGACAGCTGTGCATAGTTTAACCCCTTGAGTGCCAGAGGGGTATGCAACGCACCTCTCTGGCACCCACAGGTTAAACAACGCACAGATGTCAGTTACATAGACAGAGAATGCCAACTTAATCAATTGCCCCATAAATCCAGTTAAAATCAAAATATCTGTTCCCCAAAAAAAGTTAATCGAAGTGGCCCAAAAATATTGAAATCCATAAAGCCCGTTGTTTTCTCCACCGCTGTCGGTTGCGGAGAAAGGGCAAATCAGCAGACCCCTCCCCTTTACTACCTGATTAGCCGATGCCTGTTCCACGGTGAAGGAATTTTGAATAGAGACTGCCTTCATAAGGACTCACAGCCATTGGCTGGGATGTGTGCTTATGCACCTCCCAGCCAATCAGCTTCTAGCAGGGGATTGAAGGAACCTACTAGAAGCTTATTGGCTGGAAAATGTGTAAGCACACATCCCAGCCAATGGCTGTGAGTCCTTATGAACAGATATTGCCCATATATAAAGGCAGTCTCTATTCAAAATTCCGTCACTGTAGAACAGGCATTGGGTTATCAGTTACTAAAGGGGAGGGGTCTGCTGATTTGGCCTTTGTCTGCAACCGACAGCGATGGAGAAAACAACGGGGCCATATGGATTTCAATCTTTCTGGGCCATTTCTAATAACGTTTTTGGGGAACAACTATTTTGATGTTAAACGGATTTATGGGCAATTGATTGATTACGTTGCCATTCTCTGTCTATGTAACCCTGACATCTGTGCATTGTTTAACACTTTGGGTGCCAGAGAGGAAAGCAACGAATTGCTCTGCAATACGTTGCTTACCCCTCTGGCACTCAAAAGGTTAAACGACGCACAGATGTCAGAGATATATTTGGGCACATGACTGAATGTGTCTTTTTTTTTTCTTTTTTCACAGAAATGACGGAACATAAAGGAAGATAAAGAAGAAGATGGCAGTAACTTGACCAGGTGCTGACGACTCTGCTGGACATCAGGATTACTTTGTTTGTGTTTGTTTTCAGGGGCGGTTGCTTTGTAACTTAGTCGGGTTAATTCTGAGTAATTATGGCACTCATAGGGTTAATTCAAACACTGGAAACAATTTGTGCTTTGGATGTATTGATATGGGGATTAGGGCCTCATATCAATACATCCACTTGGGCCTTAGAGTATTTTTTTTTTTTTTTTTTTTACTTTGAATTGATATGTCCGCTGTTTTGAGATCTGTTAAAGGGGAACATTCACATCCCCAAAAATGTTCACCATTGCTTTTAAAATATAAAGCAATATCAGCGCTGGCTTTATTAATTTTCTCCGCTGCCTAAGAGTGGAGATATTAATCTTTGAAATGTGCCACTTCTGGGTCTGCGGTACAGTGTATGTGCGGCATGGAGCTGAAGGACTTCCCACCTCCCTCCCAGCAGCCCCTGGGGCGCGCGTTCACGCTTCCCTTCGAAGCTGCATTTTTCTGGGCTAACGTGACAGCGAGCTCCATTTACCATACTACTGAGTTTGTATATAGTTGTTTTACAGCATGGTAAACGGAGCTTGTTTTCACTTTAGCCCAGAAAAATGCAGCTCCAAAGGGAAGCGCGAACGCGCACCCCAGGGGCTTCTGGGAGGGAGGTGGGAAGTCCTGCCCCTCATACATGGTTCCCCAGAATGCAGAAGTGCCACATTTCAATTATTAATATCTCCACTCTTAGGCAGTGGAGAAAATAAATAATGCCAGCGCTGATATTGTTTTACATTTTAAAAGCAATGGTGAAGATTTTTGGGGATGTGAATGTTCCCCTTTAAGGGACTCTGCGCCCAGAATAACTGGGTGCAGAATTTCCTAAGATAGCCCTAAGAGCCATTAAGGGACCCAGGTTAACAGTCAATTGAATTGCATCTTGCTGCATTTGTTTTATTTTTCAATAGGCAAAAACGCTTCTACGTTTATCGCCCAGCAATTTATTTTTTTTGCTGGCATTTTTTCATAGCACAGGTAATTGAATAGATTACCGTTCTTGAAAAAATGCGGTCACCTGTTTTTTTTTACACGTCGAACCTAATTGAATCGAGGCTAGAACTGCCCAGATATGTATCCGCTTCGTTCTCAATAGAAAATTTCTCTAGTAAATGCTTAAACAACAAGTAATGCTTAAAAATAACTTTATATAAATATTTGTGGTAGGGGCTTACGGCTGTGATATGTTGAGGGGATGCTTGGTGTAGGGTTGCGATACGTGGTGTAGGGTTGCCAGCCCCCCCGGGGCCTATCGGGGCCCCCGGGAGGAGTGTTGATATGGTTAACCTGTAAGAGGGCCAACCTGAATAGAAACCCCTGAAAGAAGGGGGGGTATAAGGGGGGGCTCAACACGAATTGAGCTCCAGTGGAAGGGGCTGCTACCTGTATTTAAGGCCTGCAGCCCCTCCCACAAATACAGGTGGAGCACCTTCCACTTGTGGTAGGGGCTTACGGCTGTGATATGTTGAGGGGATGCTTGGTGTAGGGTTGCGATACGTGGTGTAGGGTTGCCAGCCCCCCCGGGGCCTATCGGGGCCCCCGGGAGGAGTGTTGATATGGTTAACCTGTAAGAGGCCAAAAGAAGGAGGCAAAAATAATCAGAAACCATTTATTGGAAAACATCATTGAGAGTCAAAGATACCAGGGCAGGTTGAATTTCAGATCAGGTGTTGGGAATATAGCGGGTGTAGCATGATGAGCGCCAGCGCCCCAACATTGAATGATGTGGGCTGGAACACCGTTACTTGAGCCACTGAAACGGCACCAATTCTAAATGAATGGCCAGTGTACTGTTCTGGATTGAGGCCCAAGCATGTGACAAAGGTGCGAAGGTAACTGGTGAAATGACTGGTTGATAGGGGACCGTCAGGAAGTGGAAAAAGGGGGCTAATGTCAGGTAGGTGAGAGTTAGCTTGGACTAATGCTTGTAGCGCCAATCCGGGGCACCATCTGTCATGCGTGGGATAAAAAGGTAGATTAGTGCCCCCTTTTTTTTTTTTTTTTTTTTTTTTTTTTTTTTTGTCATAGGGTACCATTATCACGGTGCCCGTGGACAAACAAACCGTTACAACCATCTGTTTTGGTGGGATAGAAAGGTAAGGCTAGCCTTTCTGAAACTGATCCGTTTATAAAGGGGAAGGTACAAACAAGGTATGCTGAACTGAAACTGGACGTAGAAGGACGAGTGGATTAGTAACCTAGTTATTGTAGCCTCAGATTCCTTCAAATGAGATGCTGGGGTCCGTCGGCCTCTGCAAGAGGTATAGAATGGCTGGGGTCCGTCGGCCTCTGCGAAGAGGTAAGGCTGGGGTCCGTCGGCCTCTGCGAAGAGGTAAGGCTGGGGGCAGTCGGCCGCTACGAAGAGGTATGGCTGGGGCTGTCGGCCTCAGGCGTACAGTCGTGATTTGGTATGGAATGTGCGAAGAGGTATGGCGTGACTGGGGTCCGTCGGCCTCTGCGAAGAGGTATGACGTGACTGGGGTCCGTCGGCCTCTGCGAAGAGGTATGGCGTGACTGGGGTCCGTCGGCCTCTGCGAAGAGGTATGGCATTACTGGGGTCCATCGGCCTCTGCGAAGAGGTATGGCATTACTGGGGTCCATCGGCCTCTGCGAAGAGGTATGGCGTTACTGGGGTCCGTCGGCCTCTGCGAAGAGGTATGGCATTACTGGGGTCCATCGGCCTCTGCGAAGAGGTATGGCATTACTGGGGTCCGTCGGCCTCTGCGAAGAGGTATGGCGTTACTGGGGTCCGTCGGCCTCTCCGAAGAGGTATGGCGTTACTGGGGTCCGTCGGCCTCTCCGAAGAGGTATGGCGTTACTGGGGTCCGTCGGCCTCTCCGAAGAGGTATGGCGTTACTGGGGTCCGTCGGCCTCTCCGAAGAGGTATGGGTGACTGTGTCCATCAGCCTCTTGTGGAGAGGTATGGACTGAAAGGATCCGCCGGCCTCTGCGACAAGGTATGGAGGGTCCGTCGGGCAAAGAGGAGGCGGGGTGCTGCTGGCATAAGAAAGGTTAGGCTGCGGGGGGAAGGGACTACTGCGAACTCTACTGAAAATGGGGCAACTGATCCTGCGGCTTGGCAAACGTGAAGGAGTGATGGGAGTTAGAGTATAGGAGTAGCATGACTGCTTGGTATACGGTGAAGTGGGAGGTGGATGGCCCATCGTAATGCGTAATGGTGACTAAGTGGTGAAGAGCATCCGGTGATGACTAGAAAGGAAGATAGAAATTTGACAATGCAAAGTGAAGATGTTTGGGCTGTGGTGCGTAACTGGACCCGCGGATCTTGCAACACCTGAATCATACAGCGTCGTCGTGGTAAGTGCTGCCCTATGCAATAATATCCTGGTGGGAAGTACTAGTGCTAATGATTCAGTAAAAACCCAAGGCTGATCATTACCTGGAATGACACTGAAGTTGAACACTGGCTGGTGGAATACAGGCACTGAACAATGACTATATATATATATATGTGATGAAAGAGTGGAAGCCGGACACAGAAACAATGTAACCGTGTATGTATGTTAGAAAGAACTTGAAATCAGAACACTGAAACAATTAATATGTATGTATGTAAGTATGTATGTATGCATGCTAGATAGGACTTAGAATCAGGATACTAAATACATGTAGATATCGCGTGGAATCAGGACTCAAATGATGTAACAATATTAGTTAGAACATTGAATCGGACTGAGACACGTATTTAAGGTAGATGAACCGTAGAACGTGATACTGAAACAAGGTCACTATGAAGGCATGTAGATAAGCGTGGAATCAGGATACTAAAACCAATGTAACTAAAGATATATGTAAAATAGAACGTTGAAACAGGATACTGAATGATGTAACTATGTATGCATCTAGATATGACGGAAAACAAGACACGCAACAATGTAACCAAGTATAAATATTGGAAGAACGAGGAATTAGGACCCTGACACAATGAACGAAGTACGTATGAAAGATAGGAAGTAGAAGCAGGACCCCGAAACAATTAACTACAAATGTATGATGTAAGATAGTATATGGAATCAGGACACTGAAATAATGAAACTAGAAATGTATGTATATAGGTAGGACTTGGAATCAGGAACTGAAACAAACTAAATATGAATACATGTAGATAGGACGAGGATTCAGGACTCTGAAATGATGTAACCATGTTGGCAGAATGTTGAATCGTCGACCTGGGCCTATGTAACTATGTATGCATGTAGATGGAACATGGAACCGGGATACCGAAACAACGTAACCCAATTGAATGTTAGATAGAACGTAGCCCCAGGACACCGAAACAATGCAACCACGTACATATGATAAAACGTGGGGTCGGGACACTGAAACAATAACCGTGTACATAATAGAACATGGAAACAGGACACTGAAATGATGTAATCAATAACACATGTGTAGAACGTGGAATTAAAATGCTGACACAATGTAACCATGTACATATGTTAGAACGTGAAATCAGAATACTAATACAAGAACCATGTACGCATGTCAGAACGTACAAATCGATATATTGAAACAAAGCAACGCTGGTCATGAATTATGACGTGACATCAGGACACTAAAACAATGAACCAAGTACATAACATTGTAGTCGTATACATAAGATAATGCAACCATGTATATGTGTGAGGACGTAAATCAGGACACTGAAGCAACATAACCATATACACATGTTAGAACGTGGAATCAGGATACTGAATCACATAATGCACAAATGACAGAACGAGTAATTACGACACTTAATGATGAAATTATGTACCTAAGATTAGGACATGGAATCAGGACACTAACAATGTGACCATGAATGACTAAATTGAATCAGGACGCTGAAACGAATGTACCATGAAAGAATGTATGATAGTGTTTTTTTTTTTTTTTTTTTTTGTTTTTTTTTTTTTTTAATTTTTGATAAGTGAACATGTGTGCGCCTGACACACTGCTCAACATTGGAATTGCGACGTTAGGAGGGAGGAACAGCTATGAAAATTTATCAAGCCAAGGTAGAATGAAGAAATGAAGGTACGGTAGTGATCGAATGATTCAAAGGAGCGGTATGTTGCGAACCGGGGGGGGGGGGGAGGTGACGGGGTTTGGAGTATGGCAAATGGTGAGTGGAAAGGGGAATGAAGTATGTACATGAGAGATATGGTGCGGACGTCTATAAAAGAAAAAGGTGAGCATGGGAAGAATAAATAGATAATGGGGGGGGAGGTGCTGATTTACCTGAAGAGATTGGGACTGAAGTGCCCCGAGTACACCTGGAATAGGGTTGGTAATTGAAAAGACTGGTGCTATGGAGCGGATGCCTGGAGAAAAGAAAAGGCATGGGTATGAGGAATGGTCGTGAAGAGGGTGTGGTAGACGTGAAGGGAAGGCTGGAATACCTGAGGGCTGATGAGACCTGAGATGGAAGCTGCCTGGAGGAACCGAGAACCTGTGGTGATGGAATGGGAATAGGAAGGCGGCTAGTGCCGTGGAGTGAATGCGGGTGGCTGGGGGGAAGGATTATGTTCTTAATAAAGAGAGATATGTGGTGCATGGTGCCACTCAAGCTGAAAAACCTGCCAGAGTGAAGCGAAATAGGTAAGATTAGCATATGCGGTAAAGCTTGGTCATAGTGCCCTATGGGGAGAGGGGGTGATGCTCTGTAGGGTATATACTGAAAATAGGAGCGTGAGGGATCGAGCAGAAAGGAGGCCTGTCATGGTGGATGGGGCTGATGGCCATATGAACGCGGCAACGGGGAACTTAATGTGAGCTATATGTGAGGCGACCTGTCGCATGGCGGCGAGGGCTGGTAAATCAGATTGGTGTAGGAGATGGAACGGGGATACTGGTGAATGACAGCTGCATAGTTGGGATGCGGTGCATAGCGAGATTAGTGTGGACTAGCGAAGTACGGTTAGACCGGAAGCGGACACAGAGATGGTAGAGTGGTGGGTGAGAAGGGGGGCCGGAGTGACCTGGCGGCCACTGTGAACGTGCCGGGAAGGGCTGAAAGTGAGCGGGTTGGCCTGGAATTGACTGTCGCGGTGATAGAGCTGGCCGCCTGGGATGGCAGCCGCAGTGAGAGCGGTTGGAAAGTGAACGGGTTGGAAAGTGAATAGGTTGGCTCGGATGATGTTTATTGATGGACTGGTAGGCCTGGACGTGAGCCGCAGTGAGCGAGGAGGGAGCTGAATGGGAGAAAGAGGGCCCGTGTGACTGATGCCCGATCAAGGCAGTGAGGGAGGTGTGGTAGCGGAACATAAGGGTTTGCCCGGCTAGATAGGAGCCGGAAGCCGGTACGCGTGGCAGAGATGTAATAGGGCGGTAGGACTATAAGAGAGGAGTGTAAAGTGCCGGATGTACGGTAATACCGGGATATTAATGTACGGCTTGGAGTCTGATGGAATGTGGAACCGAATAGCAAGTGGCGGGTATGCTGGATATAAGCGAGCTGAAAGATGTGCTATATGAGAGTGGCCAGAGTAGTAGTAGCGAAGCTGGGAAGATGAAGCTTACTTGAATGAAGGATACTGAACGATGTGATGAGGCGGAAGTGACGTACGGAGAGTCTCAACACGAATTGAGCTCCAGTGGAAGGGGCTGCTACCTGTATTTAAGGCCTGCAGCCCCTCCCACAAATACAGGTGGAGCACCTTCCACTTAAAGAGTGTGACTGATGCTGGTTACACTCTTTAACACTCAACCCTTATGAAGCTATTTTCTCTCCCATCTCCAACATCAGCTCCTTCTGCAGTGACAGTGCTGATAAGGATGACTGACAAAGCTAGGGTTTCTATAGCAGGACTACACGTCAGTGAAATGGAGGTTGAAATTCCCTGACTGTGAGTGATTCAGTGACTCCTGAGCACACATTGTATTGCAGTTGGGGCACAGGATACTGTGAAATGACTCACAGAGAGGGCTTTATGGCAACCCTAGCTCTACAGCAGCTCCTTTGTTGTCAGAGAAAGAGGACGGAAGGAGGTGACTAAAACGTTAAAGAGGTACATATTATATATATATATATATATATATATATATATATATATATATATATATATATATATATATACACACACAGTATCTCACATAAGTGAGTACACCCCTCACATTTTTGTAAAATATTTTTATTTTACCTTTCATGTGACAACACTGAAGAAATGGCACTCTGCTACAATGTAAAGTAGAGAGTGTACAGCCTGTATAACAGTGTAAATTTGCTGTCCCCCTCAAAATAACTCAACACACAGCCATTAACGTCTAAACCTTGGCAAAAAAAAAGTGAGTATACCCCTAAGTGGAAATGTCCAAATTGGGCCCAATTAGCCATTTTCCCTCCCCGGTGTCATGTGACTCATTAGTGTTACAAGGTCTCAGGTGTGAATGGGGAGCAGGTGTGTTAAATTTGGTGTTATCGCTCTCACACTCTCTCATACTGGTCACTGGAAGTTCAACATGGCACCTCATGGCAAAGAACTCTCTGAGGATCTGAAAAAAGAAGTGTTGCTCTACATAAAGATGGTCTAGGCTATAAGAAGATTGCCAAGACCCTGAAACTGAGCTGCAGCACAGTGGGCAAGACCATACAGCGGTTTCACAGGACAGGTCCCACTCAGAACAGGCCTCGCCATGGTTGACCAAAGAAGTCGAGTGCACGTGCTCAGCATCATATCTAGAGGTTGTCTTTAGGAAACAGACGTATGAGTGCTGCCAGCATTGCTGCAGAGGTTGAAGGGGTGGGGGGTCAGCCTGTCAGTGCTCAGACCATACGCCGCACACTGCATCAAATTGGTCTGCATGGCTGTTGTACCAGAAGGATGCCTCTCCGAAAGAGGATGCACAAGAAAGCCCGCAAACAGTTTGCTGAAGACAAGCAGACTAAGGACATTGATTACTGGAACCATGTCCCGTGGTCCAATGAGACCAAGATAAACTTATTTGGTTCAGATGGTGTCAAGCGTGTGTGTCAGCAACCAGGTGAGGAGTACAAAGACATGTGTGTCTTGCCTACAGTCAAGCATGGTGGTGGGAGTGTCATGGTCTGGGCCTGCATGAGTGCTGCCGGCACTGGGGAGCTACAGTTCATTGAGGGAACCATGAATGCCAACATGTACTGTGACATACTGAAGCAGAGCAGGATTCCCTCCCCTCGGAGGAGTATTCAAACATGATAACGACCCCAAACACACCTCCAAGACGACCACTGCCTTGCTAAAGAAGCTGAAGGTAAAGGTGATGGACTGGCCAAGCATGTCTCCAGACCTAAACCCTATTGAGCGTCTGTGGGGCATCCTCAAATGGAAGGTGGGGGAGTGCAAGGTCTCTAACATCCACCAGCTCTGTGATGTCATGGAGTGGAAGAGAACTCCAGTGGCAACCTGTGAAGCTCTGGTGAACTCCATGCCCAAGAGGGTTAAGGTAGTGCTGGAAAATAATGGTGGCCACACAAACTATTGACACTTTGGGCCCAATTTGGAGATTTCCACTTAGGGGTGTACTCACTTTTGTTGCCAAGGTTTAGACATTAATGGCTGTGTGTTGAGTTATTTTGAGGGGGACAGTAAATTGACACTGTTATACAGACTGTACACTCACTACTTTACATTGTAGCAGAGTGTCATTTCTTCAGTGTTGTCACATGAAAGATAAAAACTAAAAATATTTACAAAAATGTGAGGGGTGTACTCACTTATGTGAGATACTGTGTATATATATATATATATATATACACACACACACATATATATATATTAGTTATTTTTAAGCATTTCTCTTTCTTTAAAGTCAATCTCATTTATCAAGTGCAAAATACATATAGTCAAATTGTCCGTACATTTTTTAATTGTATTTTTTTTTTTATTTTAAAGGGCGGTGAAGTTCTTGTATTTCTATTCCAGTGAGCTTTGTGTCAAGGAGTTTGAAAGCAGGTATAATGATAAAATGTAGAACTGATTGCTCTGTATGCTGTATTGAATATACAGGTGTTTCTACAACAGGGATAGTGTTACTTTGTATTACTATCCCTTCTTTCACATTTCCTGACAAAGCTCTCCAGACACAGAAATTCAGGGAGCTCACTGTCAGGGAACTAAAAGTATATCAATCTGACTTGCGGATAAAGTAATGTCAAAAAAGTAGCTGTCATTTCAACACTTTGTGAACCATAAGGGTGTTAACAATGCACTACACACTCTTCTGGTTCTGAATGGGTTAAATGGGTTATAATAATAACATTACAGTCAGTGACACCGTTGGTAAGGAAAAAACACCTGAATTCCCATTTCCAGTATCATTAATGATGGTATGTAGGAACGGCTCCTAAAGAGAGCAATCCACTAGTCTTCCATTAGAGCAAACCATGGCCACAGTCCACTTCAACCACGTCCTGAATCTTCTGATACTTTATAAGATAGTATGGATAGAACTGGTCATTATCAAATAGAACAAATATGTCTGGGTCCTTGGATCTAGACACACAAGAGTCATACAGAGGGCTAGCTGGGTCTTTTGGTTTCTTTGGTGGAGGACGACGAAAAGAGGCGTTCCCTACAGCTGGATGTCCAACCAAGACCTTGGCAAGGAACATAAAGTGATGACCACTGGTGGAGGAAGTGGAGTACCGATGGCAATAACTGGACGTTGTAGCAAAGTAGCATCCTTGACCATATGAAGTTCCATGTTTACCACTAACACGTGGATCAAAGTTCTGGCTGCAAATGGCTTCAACCAAGGAATGATCCGTACCATGGAAAAGATGTCGCTCCACACAATATCGATTGACTTCACTACATTTAAAGGACATATGAGCCCTCTTCCTACAAGAGATTCACAAATGAAACGTCATGTCAGGTCATGAAGCGTCATCAGGTGCAGCCCTATGTAAGAAATTAACATGGACCCCCATTTACTCTTGTGTCAGATATTCTAATAAGACACTGCAAACCTGATTTTGTTTATATCTGTCGTTGGTACTGTAGCGGGTCCTAAGCATCCACTAATTCTGCTTGTACTGTAGCGCCACCACTGAGCATCGTTTCCTGATTACTCTTCCTATATCCTTGAGTAACCCATTTACAATTACTATTTACTACAAACACATTGCTATGTGTACATAAGGACACAAGGGGCCATATTATATAAGCTTCTGGAAGGTAGACTGCTACCAATTTGAATACACACACACACACACACACACACACACACACACACATATATTATATATATATAATATATTATATATATATATATATAATAGTTAAGCAGACAAACCCAAAATACATTGATTTAAAGGAGCAGTAACCTTTTATGAAAAATGTCATATTGCTTTTAAATGTATTTTTAATTAAACTACAGTTTTCTAGTTTGGTCACCAGGTGGCACTGTTCCGATTATCTACAATGGAGAACCATTATAAAAAAAAAACTGACCGTCACCAGGTGGCACTGTTGCTAACAGCCTTAATAAAGGTGAAGCAACATCAAATAATAACCCAATAACAACCCCCCTCACTTTCCTTAATATGGCCAAAAATCCTAATGACCCCTTTGATTTTTTTCCACGTGCCTTTGTTCATAAGATAACATCTTCAAATCAGCACTGAATGTCAGGTCCATGAAGGCAGCCATGACAGATGCTGGCAGATTTTTCAAACTGAAGCAGGCAGAGGACGAAGTTTGAGGTCCTGTGGTCCTGCCAGTAACTGTCATGTCCTCCTCCGTGGCCGTGACATCCAGGACGATTGAAGATGCGCTAGTGATTGATAGATGTGCCTTGTAATTTTTTTATACACAAATGTCTTCTCATTTTCCTCACCCTCAGACAGTGAACTGAGAAAGATGTGATCTGTGGTTAAAAAACAGCCGGAAGGTTACAGATTACATTTCCCTGCTCTGTCATTACGTATTATATATACCAGGGCTTCCCAACAGGTGTGCAATGGCACATTAATGTGTCGTAGTACTAAGCTTAAAGGAGGGGCAACACCTCCTAACATGGGCGTCCTTGATAAACATAAAGGGTGGGCGGTCCGTCCTGTGGAGGGGGGCATATTAAGGGTTTGCCCACCCTTCCCTGGGAAAAAATTTCTGCAGAAGCCTACGCCTCCCAGTAAGCTAGAACATTTTAGTGGCCCTTATGAATTTTGCTGTTGTGCCCTTGATCATCTTTAGGTCACATCCATAGGGAAGGACATGACCGATTACGACATGAAGCAGGCAGAGTTAAGCACCAGAGGGGTGTGCAACGTATTGCAAATTCTGTGGTCCTTAAAGAAGCTCTTGAACAAACACAAGGACAAAATTCATGAGGGCCAGTAGGATTTATTGGCCATAAGTTAAAAGTACGAATTTAATGTGTCGCACCTTTCAAGATATTTTCATTCTTATATTATTTTTGATGCACAACTTTCATAGACATTTGGATTTTTCAAAGTCACTTCTTAAAGAAACAGTAAACTTTTTTTATGAAAACCTGTATGTTATAGAGCAGCAGTTCTCCATCTTTTTTCATTCAAGAAAACCCCAACATGTAATCTGGAATTTTCAAGGCACCCTTGCATTTTAAAGGTCCTTACTTAAGGACTTAATGAAGGATACAGTATATAAATGTACAGTTTTTTCTTTGTCTTTAACAAATTTTATCAAATTCTTCATAGAAAATGTCCACAGGACACCAAAGAGCAATGAAACACTGTTACAGACCTTTTCCTGATGAGTAAAACAAGGGCACTCCCACCACAATAGTTCACATTATCAGGAAGTGAATTACAGTCTGGTTACTTCCTGACAGTTCAATGATTTTCCTCTAGAATAGAATGCAACAGAATAACTATTTGGAATCTGATCACTAGAGGGCATTTATAATGTAAACAAAGACGGTTTTAAAAACTGTAATAACTCTGGAAATACGCATGGAAATGGCCCACAGTATATATTTTTCATAAAAAAGTGTACTGCTCCTTTAACTCTTTATTTATTTTTTAATCTTCACCAATTTCTTTGTTTTTTTTTGTTTGTTTGTTTGTTTTTTTACACTTTTGCTTCAGAGATACGTGTGAAGTTCCAGAGAGCTTTCTGTCAGAAATGTGAAAGCCAGGATAGTGGTACAATGTTAAAATAAACCCTGAAGCAAAAAGCCTAACTACAGTCTATTAAATACAGCATACATTGCACTGAATACCACAGAGATAGTGTTACATATCCCTGCTTCCACAGTCCCCAACTGAAAACTCTCTGGAAACAGAAATTCTGGGAGCTCACTGTCTGTGGTGCAAAACTATAAAAAAATAGGCAAGTATAGGTTCTTTAACTTTACATATTACACACTTGCCTTGCACAATATGTCAAGTCAAAAAGTAGTTGACTGTCACTTTAAAGGGTTAAGAAATTTGGGAACCACTTATAAAAACTACAGGTGTCATTAGCACCCACAATTTACAAAAGAGCACTGGGGGAATGTAAAAATCTGCCAGTGCAACACTTTGGTAATAGCCTCCAACTCATGTACCTGCACTCCAGGGTAGGCGGATATCGATAGCTATCCAATGAGAGAGCTTCAGCTTACATGCAGAAAGCCTCTGTCATTGGAGGAGGCTGGACAGACGGAGGAGAGCAGAGGCAGAGCGACAGACTGCGGGTACAGAGCAGGTAACTGCAGTCTATGAGGAAGTAGGTGCAGGCAGCTTTTATTACTTCAGTTTTGACAAAACACAGCTTTAAAAAAAGAAATTAATACACATTTACACACATTCGCTATATACACTAACTATTAAAGGGATAGTAATGTTTCATAATAAAAGCAGCTCTAATTAATCATCATAGTATTTGGACCTTGGAGAGTGTTATTTCAGTTCTGTCAGAGTTGTAGTTCAAGAGTAATTCAATGACAAAGTATCCCCCTCCCACCCCTTTTACTGATGTAACACTGCTCAGCCAGATCAGAATGGAGGTGCCCAGGTAGATTGCAGAGAGGGACAATCTTCAATTAAGATAAGGGAAAAACCTGAAAAACTTGTCAAGGGGGGCAGGGCTTTCATTGTTCTCATAGGAAGAAGATTGTCCCCTGCTGTTATCTGTCTGGTCTATGGACTGCATTCCACATCTGAGAAGAGATGGCTTACACTAGGTAAAAGGGGCGGGAGGGGAAACTTTGCTTGTGAATATCTCTCAAACCATAAAGGTCTGAGAGATAAGACTTATATCGTTCTTCATGTTTTTTTAATGCCTACAAAATAAAATAAAGAAAAAACAAATTATTACTATCCCTTTAAGGCTAACTTGTATAGGGGTGATGCATCCTCTTTAAGACTTTAGTAGGAGCAATCCCAGTAGATTGGTTAAGTGGCGTTAAGCAAGATGCAGAGGACAATAATTTCTCGAAATGACAATTCGCTAAGTAGTTTAACCCTTTCAGTGCCAAAGGGGTGCGCAACGCATTAGGCAATGAAATCGGTTCCAGGGCTCAGATTAGCTCTGAATCATATCAGTGTAACCGTGTTACAGTGTCGGTGTCTCCGATTCTCACCGTGTATACTTCTCCCACTGGAAGTAGTTCTGGACTCTGCAGATCTCCAGGATTATATATTTGGTTTCTGGCATTGTCTTGTGGAAATAACGATAAACATAAGGAAATTCCCTGTCTCCGTATCGAAGGGGTATGATGTCATAGATTAACGATCGGTTATTTGTGAGGCAGATCTCCGGGTACAGAGGCAGCTTTTCTCGATGGCCAAGAGACGGTGGGCAATTCACAGAGGAGCCTGCCGCATCCCCCAGATTAGAAAGACTCCTACAAATACAGGAGACGAGATCAAAGGGAGCGCCATGGGCTCTGCTCAGAAGAAGCTGGAAGCATTTTTAACTGGATATTTTTCTTTTGACTTTAAAACTACAAATTTTAAGAGATAAAGAATGTTTTGCTGGTTAACGCTGTGAATGCAATATTAGACAAATAGTAAAAAAAATTAGGTGTGGTCAGACAATCTCAAATGTATTTTTAACCCATTAATGATGGATGAAGAGCCAGGATTATCACCACGGTCCAGGTGTACAGGACTGGTTACGGTCCTGGCATGTCATGAAACTTAGTCTATATAGAGTGCTGTGATCAACAAGCAGGCTCGGCAAAAAAAACAAAAAAAAAAAAAACAATGCGTTGGTCCTCCAGCGAACTCCACCCCAGACAGTGCGTTCCTTAAAGTGTTAGTAATGTCCAAAAAAAAGTTTTTTGCATATAGAAGAGCTTAAAAAGCTTAGCTAAATGCAAAAAAACGTATCTCTCAAACCGCTATGGATTAAGAGATACGGGCGTTTAAAGTTTGATTTCTGACAGCTGTAAAGCTGTCAGCAGGAGATTTGTGTCGGTCGACACGGAGGTGCTTGACAAGTGCTGAGATCTCGTTACTTACACTGAATCCCATCATTGGAATGGTCTAAAACGTGTGCTTGAACACCAGGAAAACATTTTAGACTATTCCAATGAAGGGATTACGTGTAAGTAACGAGATCCCGTCACTTCTCAAGCGCCACCATGTCGACCGACACAAATCTCCTGCTGACAGCTTTACAGCTGTCAGTAGGAGAAATCAAACTTTAAACGCCTGTATCTCTTAATCCATAGCGGTTTGAGAGATACGTTTTTTTGCATTTAGCTAAGCTTTTTAAGCTCTTCTATATGCAAAAAAAAACTTTTTTTTGGACATTACTAACACTTTAACCCCTTAAGGAGGACCAGATGATGTGCTATGACCGTTGGGGTCCTTATTCCCTTAAGGACTGGCGACGGTCATAGCACGTCACGTTCTTTTTACTTACAGCACTCTAGCGGGGGCCAAAAATTGACTGCTCCAAGACTAGAGCGATCTCTCTTAGGCCCCAAATTGGCGCGCCGGTATGCGTAACAGGTCACGTGTACCGGTGCGTTGGCAAGGATCAAAGCAGTCCTTAAGGGAAGGTAACTTCCCTGGACCTCTGGTCCTTAAGGGGTTAAGGGGCTAAAGAAGAAGGAACGCATCCTAATAATACCACCACCCCTTTACTTTACAATGGCCAGCAAATCCTACTGGTCCCTACCTGTCATAGTGATACGTTTGCCATTTAAAATGGACCTCTCACCCCCTTTAAAGAACGTCTTATTCGATTCTTGATGTTCAATAAATGTTAAAGGGATAGTATTGCTAGATTTTTACAAAAATTAATATTGTAGACATTAAAACCATGAACAGAAAGCACCATGTCCCGTCTCTCAAACATTTATAGTTTGAGAGATTGAAGCATGTAAAGTCCAGGTTTCCCAGAAGTCTGCCATCTAGCTGAGAAAAGCACAATCCGGTCCCAGGACCGTCCTGCAGCTCTTCAGCAGAGCCGAAATAGAGCAACGTAGGAACAAATACTTAATTGGGATGGTCTACAAAGTGTGCTTGCAAACCAGACACACTTTGTAGACTGCTCCAGTTAAGTATTTCTTCATAAATGTTGCGATTTCGGCTCTGCTGAAGAGCCTCTGCAGGTCCCGGGACCAGAATATGATTCTGTCAGCAAGAGCGCTGACGTATGAGAAACGGGAAGGGGGGGGGGACTTTAAAACCTAAGAACACAAAAACTACACGCTTCTGAGAAACGGGAAGTAGCTTATTCTACTTACATTGTTAGTATTTACAATTTTACACATTTTTATACCAAAGTATTACTATCCCTTTAATGCCTACAATATTAATTTTTGTAAAAATCTAGCAATACTATCCCTTTAACCCCTTAAGGACCGGCCGTGCACGCACGCGGGCGGAAGTCACTTAAGGACCATGGCATTTTTTTTTTGTTTAGAATCTGATTCCGGACTCCCCGAACGGCGTGCAGCCGAGCGGGGAGCCCGGAATTCATGATATACATGTACGTCCTTGGTCCTTTAGGGACCGCAACCTCATGACGTACATTGAAGTCACGGGTTGTTAAGGGGTTAAATTTGTGTTGTTTTTTTCTTTTTTTTTTTTAACGTTCTTTTCATTGAGAAATAGGCTTTAAAATGAACTGTATGATGTCACTTCAGGACAGGCTGAAGCACGGCTCTGTAACGTAGCCTGTCAATCTTCACCTCTTCCCATCCCCACTTGTTCCTTGTAACATAGTAACATAGTAAATTAGGTTGAAAAAAGACACAAGTCCATCAAGTTCAACCTTCGCTTCATACCTCAGTAACTGAGAATTTTATAGCTTTCCTGCTACCAATTAAATTAGTCTTTATCAGACCTTCCTGATCAGCCTACTGATAAACAGTATAACTCTGTATGTTCCCTTTTGAAAGAAATGTATCTAATCTTCTCTTAAATGTATCCATTGTATCTGCCATAACTACCTCCCTGGGCAATGAATTCCACAATTCGACAGACCTTACCGTAAAAAAACCCTTCCTCTGCTGAAGTTTAAACATCCTTTCCTCTAATCTCAAGGGGTGTCCCCTGGTCACCTGATCAGGCCTTGGAATAAATAGCTCACCGCAGATATCCTTGTATTGACCTCTCATATATACTTGTTACCACCTTCCCATCTGACGGAGGAGTTCAGCATGTGTGCTGGAGTGCGTTCATTGGTAAATCTGCCAGCTTTCCCACCAATTCCACCCGCGGCATGCCCTTTTCAGCTGAAACCCCGCATTTCCTTCTCTCAGTCCCGCCCAACCTGATTAAGCCCTGACCACATCACAAAGTGTCACCTGGGCACTCTTATTCCCAGGCCATCACCCATGGGCTGGTGACAAGATGGCAAGAGAGGGTGCCAGGTCACATATTGGATTCTTCCATCAGAGGAGGTGGTGGCAACGGGGACAACTGGGGAGGGGAAGAGGCGAAGATTGATAAGGCTGCGGTACCGAGCTGTGCCGCAGCCTATCCTGAAGTGACATCACATGGTTACATTTTTAAAGCGGAACTACCATGCTAGGTAAAGTCGCCCTGCAGTAATTAGGCAGGTGGCGACTAGCTTAATAATAGTAATATTACCTCTCAAAAGTAGCCGATTGTAAAGTAATCCTTAACCTTTCCAGACTGACGGCCAGGTTAGTGCAGTCTGCTCTGATGCCTGGCTTCCGGTTTCCGAAAATTAAAGGAACAGTAAACTTTTTTTTTATGAAAACACATATTTTATAGAGCATTTCCTGCTGAATAAAACAAGGTCACTCCCATCACTGTCAGATGTTTTATTCAAAATTGACCACTAGAGGGCACTGTTAATGTAAAAAAACATGGGTTTAAACTGTAATAATTCTGGAAATATAAAATCTCTCGGCAGTGGGAGTACCCTTGTTTTACCTACAATATATATTTTTTCATAAAAAAAAATTTTTACTGCTCCTTTAAGGATTACTTTAGAAGCAGCTACTTTTGAGAAGTAAAATAAGGATTATTAAGCTAGTAGCCACCTGCCTAAGTATTGCAGTGCGACTTTACCTAGCGTGGTAGTTTTGCTTTAACTCCTTAAGGACCGTCCGCACACGCACGCGGCTGTCACTTAAGGACCACGGACCATTTTTTTTCTTTCTAGAATCTCATTCTGGACTCCCTGAACGGCATGCAGAGTTCCTGAACTGTCATGGGTCCTTAATGTAAAGGTCGTTAGGGGGCTAAGCTTTATTTCTTTGCGAAAAGAGCTTTCTTTAAAAAACAAAACAAACAAAAAAAACCCACAGATTCAATATTTATTGGATAGCAAGAATCGAATAAGGACTTTAAAGGAGGTGAGTGTTCCCCTTTAAGGACTTCAAGTAAACGCTGTCAGAGAAGGGAAATTTGGAGTAATAGTTAAAATGTAAAAACCCCTTAGTAAAAAAAGGTCACTCCCACTGCTGAAAGGTGTTTTATTCTAGAGTTATTACAGCTCAACGTTGAATTTCTACAGTGGTGCTGTTATTACACTAACCTATGGACAGCCCTGGTCAACTCATCATAAATCTCATTCGGAAGGTGTAGCGACAGCGCCACTGTCAAATTTCAGGCCACTGTGATACTGCACCTAAAAAAAATTTAAGTTTGAGGAAGTACCCTTGTTTTACTCTGGAGGATAAACACTACAACATATATATATATATTTTTTTTACATTTGAGTGTCAGAGGGGTACATAACGCATTGCTTTGCAATTCGTTGCATACTCCTGTGGGATTCAAAGGGTTAATTATTACTATCCCTTTAAAGCACAAACACCTAAGAATGAAATTGGGTTATATATTTTTAAATCTCATGCATTTCCGGTGTAAAAAAAAAATAAATAAAAAAAAAAGTGTTATTTTAGGTTAGATTCCAAAAATCTAAACTTATACTTGCATTTGTAATGTATGTACAACACCATTTGATTCATGGTGTTTGTGCTCTAATGAGTTAAGAGCTAATTTAGTTAATTTATTGAGGTTAATACCCACTACACTTTTCTATCTATAATGTTAATATAACTTGGCACATTTTTCAGACAATAAGACAATGTCACTTGTAATGATTGCTGTGTTAATGGCAGCCCTGGCTGTAATGGTGGCCCCCACACAGCACATCAAATTTAAAGGAGTAGTAAACTTTTTTTATGAAAAAATATATATTGTAGGGATTTTGCTATCGAGTAAAATAAGGGTACTCCCACTGCTGAGAGATTTATATTTCCAGAGTTATTACAGTTTAAAACCATGTCTTTTTACATTACCGGTGTCCTCTAGTGGTCAAATTCTAATTAGATTTTCTGTTAGATTCTAATGGAGAGGAAAGTCAGAGACATACAGTTCTCCATAGAATGTGATAGAAACTGCTGAGTCACTTCCTATCAGTTAGAACTATCAGGAAGTAAACACAGTAAATTCACTTCCTGATTATTTAAACTGTTATAATTTTTGAATAAAACATCTGACAGCGGTGGGAGTGATCTTGTTTTATTCAACAGGAAAAGTTCTGTAAAATATGTGTTTTCATAAAAAAAGTTTACTGCTCGTTTAAGATACAGAAATTTTAGGGATGGAGTGTGTAGTATTTAAATGTTAATAACTCCAGATTATTTTTAGGTGTTGGTGTTTGTTAAAGAGGATTTGAGCATATAACACAGGTTACCCCCATCAAAATCTCCCCCTTACCAGATATCAAACATCATGGCAGCTGGTGATCTGAAGACAGGCCTCGCTCTCATTCGCCTCTTGGTCCCGGTAGCCATGTTTTCCTGGTAAGACTTGTCAAGGTGCAAGATGTATTTAAACTGGAAACTGGAGCAGAGAACCCGATGGTAGCCTTCCCTTAGACCTTCCTCTATTCTGGCCACAAAAGTCTGAGAATGGATAAATACAGAAGTAGCTAAAACACACAACACCCAATGCGTTCAGCAGTCAGGTGCATAATGCACTGGCAACCCGGTAAATTAATCAGTCGCCATAAAGCAGGAGCTGATGTCTGTTGAGGGACGTGGAAATTCTCTAACCACACCCTCAACTTAGAATGTGGGTTGCCTAGTCAGCCTACTCAGGAAATCTGACTCTGCATCCTCTCCAATTTAGAAAACACTGGATCCCATTACAAAGAAACATCCATTAAAGTGAGTGGGGAGGTAATGTAGGGATAAGACAGGAAGTTAGTGCTAGGGGAGGTGGGTAATGCATTACTGAGCAGTGTCAGTGAGTGGGGAGGTAATGTAGGCATAAGACAGGAAGTCAGTACTAGGAGTGGTGGGTAATGCATTGCTGAGCAGTGTCAGTGAGTGGGGACGTAATGTAGGGATAAGACAGGAAGCCAGTGCTAGGGGAGGCAGGTAATGCATTGCTGAGCAGTGTCAGTGAGTGGAGAGGTAATGTAGGGATAGGACAGGAAGTCAGTGCTAGGGGAGGTGGGTAATGCATTGCTGAGCAGTGTCAGTGACGGGAGGAGGTAATGTAGGGATTAGACAGGAAGTCAGTGATAGGGGAGGTGGGTAATGCATTGCTGAGCAGTGTCAGTGAGTGGAGAGGTAATGTAGGGATAAGACAGGAAGTCAGTGCTAGGAGAGGTGGTTAATGCATTGCTGAGCAGTGTCAGTGAGTGGAGGAGGTAATGTAGGGATAAGACAGGAAGTCAGTGCTAGGGGAGGTGGGCAGTGCATTGCTGAGCAGTGTCAGTGAGTGGGGAGGTAATGTAGGGATAGGACAGGAAGTCAGTGCTAGGGGAGGTGGGTAATGCATTGCTGAGCAGTGTCAGTGACTGGAGGAGGTAATGTAGGGATAAGACAGGATGCCAGTGCTAGGGGAGGTGGGTAATGCATTGCTGAGCAGTGTCAGTGAGTGGGGGAAGTAATGTAGGGATAAGATAGGAAGTCAGTGCTAGGGGAGGTGGGTAATACATTGCTGAGCAGTGTCAGTGAGTGGGAGAGGTAATGTAGGGATAAGACAGGAAGTCAGTGCTAGGGGAGGCAGGTAATGCATTGCTGAGCAGTGTCAGTGAGTGGAGAGGTAATGTAGGGATAGGACAGGAAGTCAGTGCTAGGGGAGGTGGGTAATGCATTGCTGAGTAGTGTCAGTGACTGGAGGAGGTAATGTAGGGATAAGACAGGAAGTCAGTGCTAGGGGAGGTGGGTAATGCATTGCTGAGTAGTGTCAGTGACTGGAGGAGGTAATGTAGGGATAAGACAGGAAGTCAGTGCTAGGGGAGGTGGGTAATGCATTGCTGAGCAGTGTCAGTGACTGGAGGAGGTAATGTAGGGATAAGACAGGACGCCAGTGCTAGGGGAGGTGGGTAATGCATTGCTGAGCAGTGTCAGTGAGTGGGGGAAGTAATGTAGGGATAAGATAGGAAGTCAGTGCTAGGGGAGGTGGGTAATACATTGCTGAGCAGTGTCAGTGAGTGGGAGAGGTAATGTAGGGATAAGACAGGAAGTCAGTGCTAGGGGAGGCAGGTAATGCATTGCTGAGCAGTGTCAGTGAGTGGAGAGGTAATGTAGGGATAGGACAGGAAGTCAGTGCTAGGGGAGGTGGGTAATGCATTGCTGAGTAGTGTCAGTGACTGGAGGAGGTAATGTAGGGATAAGACAGGAAGTCAGTGCTAGGGGAGGTGGGTAATGCATTGCTGAGTAGTGTCAGTGACTGGAGGAGGTAATGTAGGGATAAGACAGGAAGTCAGTGCTAGGGGAGGTGGGTAATGCATTGCTGAGCAGTGTCAGTGAGTGGGGGAGGTAATGTAGGGATAAGATGTGACGTCAGTGCTAGGGGAGTATGGCAATGCATTGCTGAGCAGTGTCAGTGAGTGGGAAGGTAATGTAGGGATAAGACACATAGTCAATGCTAGTGGAGGCAGGTAATGCATTGCTGAGCAGTGGAAAATGGACCAAGGCTGGCGGAAGCGGTGAGTGAAGGAGGAAAGGTAGGCATAAGACAGGAAGTGCCTGCACGGCATGCCTTAATTAACAAAACTTATGAATCAAATTAACCCAAAAACTTGCTAAGTAACATATATATGATTCTGTGAGCATTCTCTAGGTTTCTAGGTGGTAAGATCCCTTTAAGGACCTCTATATTGTAGATCTCAGCACTAAGTGAATCTTACCGGGTTATATTCCACCCAGTTGTCTCCTTCCTCTTCATAGTAATACTTGTAACATGTGTGTAAAGGGACGGAGGGGGACGTGCAGGTGGAGAGGCGCCTGGCTCTGTCAAATACCGGGCTGTGGTGGATCACCATTGTGGTGAAGTCCAGAATAAACTGCTGTCCCCTGAGAGAGAGAGAGGGAGGGGAGAGTGAAGGGTCAGGAGACCAGCCAATCCAAATATTTCTACTCTGTTAAAGGGATAGTAATACTTAGTTTTATCTTTATTTTATTTTGTAGGCATGAAAAAAACATGAAGAACGATATAAGTCTTATCTCTCAAACCTTTATGGTTTAAGAGATATTCACAAGCAAAGTTTCCCCCTGCCGCCCCTTTTACCTAGTGTAAGCCATCTCTTCTCAGATGTGGAATGCAGTCCATAGACCAGACAGATAACAGCAGGGGAAAATCTTCTTCCTATCAGAACAATGAAAGCCCTGCCCCCCTTGACAAGTTTTTCAGGATTTTCCCTTATCTTAATTGAAGATTGTCCCTCTCTGCAGTCTACCTGGGCACCTCCCTTCTGATCTGGTTGAACGGGGGGGGGGATAATTTGTTTGTGAATATCTCTTAAACCATAAAGGTTTGAGAGATAAGACTTATATCATTCTTCATGTTTTTTTAATGCCTACAAAATAAAATAAAGATAAAACGAAGTATTACTATCCCTTTAAAAAAAAAGTACCATATTGGTCAGTGCTTCTCTCTCGCACTGGACCTACATCAATGTCAGACTGAAACATTAACCAATTAATCTCCTGTGTCTTGCACAAATAAGATCTGCGGGTGCGGTCTTATTGTTTGATATTCATACTAGTTGAAGAGTCCGTTACACAGGCCACAGTGCCACAGTCAGCTGGTAGCAGGGCAGTCATGCACAGTAGTGACTGCGTCGTTACATACATTTTAGCAAATTATGTAGGATGTTTTAGTAATGTGCACCTGGGCCTTTATGTGCTTGTTTCCACCATCTCCTACACATATATATATATCTTACATACAGGCACGGTCTGTAATACTCACCTACACACATACATATATATACACATCGATACATATACACACAATCACACACCGTCTCTCACACATTCAGTCACAAACACAGTCATGCACACACAAACACACGCACACATATACAGTCATACACCCAGTCACACACACACACACACAGTCATACACCCAGTCACACACACACACACAGTCATACACCCAGTCATACACACACACACACACACACACTTATACAGTCATACACATAATCACACTTATACAGTCATACACCCAATCACACTTATACAGTCATACACCCAGTCACATTTAAACAGTCATTCACCCACAGTCACACTTATACAGTCATACACTCAATCACACTTATATAGTCATACACCCAATCACACTTATACAGTCATACACCCACAGTCACAATTATACAGACATACACCCAGTCACACTTATACAGTCATACACCCAATCACAATCACACTTATACAGTCATACACCCAATCACACTTATACAGTCATACACCCAATCACGCTTATACAGTCATACACCCAATCACGCTTATACAGTCATACACTCAATCACACTTATACAGTCATACACCCAATCACGCTTATACAGTCATACACCCACAGTCACAATTATACAGACATACACCCAGTCACACTTATACAGTCATACACCCAATCACAATCACACTTATACAGTCATACACCCAATCACACTTATACAGTTATACACTCAATCACACTTATACAGTCATACACCCAATCACACTTATACAGTCATACACCCAATCACGCTTATATAGTCATACACCCACAGTCACAATTATACAGACATACACCCAGTCACACTTATACAGTCATACACATAATCACACTTATACAGTCATACACCCAGTCACACTTACACAGCCATACACCCAGTCACACTTATACAGTCATACACCCACAGTCACACTTATACAGTCATACACCCAGTCACACTTATACAGTCATACACCCATAGTCACACATATACAGTCATACACCCACAGTCACACGTATACAGTCATACACCCAATCACACGTATACAGTCATACACCCAATCACACGTATACAGTCATACACCCAATCACACGTATACAGTCATACACCCAGTCACACTTATACAGTCATACACCCACAGTCACACTTATACAGTCATACACCCAGTCACACTTATACAGTCATACACCCAGTCACACTTATATAGTCATACACCCACAGTCACACTTATACAGTCAAACACCCAATCACACTTATACAGTCAAACACCCAATCACACTTATACAGTCATACACCCACAGTCACACTTATACAGTCATACACCCACAGTCACACTTATACAGTCATACACCCAGTCACACTTATATAGTCATACACCCAGTCACACTTGTACAGTCATACACCCACAGTCACACTTATACAGTCATACACCCACAGTCACACTTATACAGTCATACACCCAATCACACTTATACAGTCATACAACCACAGTCACACTTATATAGTCATACACCCAGTCACACTTGTACAGTCATACACCCAGTCACACTTGTACAGTCATACACCCAATCACACTTATACAGTCATACACCCAATTATATACAGTCATACACCCAGTCACACTTATACAGTCATACACCCAGTCACACCCAAACATACAGTCATACACCCAAACATACAGTCATACACCCAGTCATTTACACACACACACACACACACACACACACACACATACAGTCATACACCCAGTCATACACACAAATACAGTCATACACACAGTCATACACCCAGTCACACACACACACACACACATACAGTCATACACCCAGTCACACACACACACACACACACACACACACACACACACACATACAGTCATACATACAGTCATACACCCAGTCATACACACACACACACACACACACACACACACACACACACACACACACACACACACACACAAACATACAGTCATACACACACACGCACAGCACCAGAAATCCATCTTAGTTAACTTGACACCCTGTATAATTCAATATGCCGCTTTAGCCTCCAATGTAATTACACTACTCATCGCTGTGATATGCTAAAAGAACTAAATTGGTTAACACTCAAATCTAGACATGCCCTTCACCTTTCTTGCTTTGTATACAACCATTTCTCTGGAATACTACCAGACTACCTGAGCAGTATGATCACTCCAGCTCTCCATACTAACTATAACCTCTACTACTAACAGCTCACTGACTATTCCACACTACCTGATCAGTATGATCACTCCAGATCTCCATACTAACTATAACCTCCGCTTCACTGCTAACAACTCACTGACTATTCCACACTACCTGATCAGTATGATCACTCCAGATCTCCATACTAACTATAACCTCCACTTCTAACAACTCACTGACTATTCCACACTACCTGAGCGGTATGATCACTCCAGCTCTCCATACTAACTATAACCTCCACTATACTGCTAATAGCTCATTGACTATTCCACACTACCTGAGCGGTATGATCACTCTAGCTCTCCCTACTAACTATAACCTCCACTACACTGCTAACCGCTCACTGACTATTCCACACTACCTGAGCAGTATGATCACTCCAGATCTCCATACTAACTATAACCTCCGCTTCACTGCTAACAACTCACTGACTATTCCACACTACCTGATCAGTATGATCACTCCAGATCTCCATACTAACTATAACCTCCACTTCTAACAACTCACTGACTATTCCACACTACCTGAGCAGTATGATCACTCCAGATCTCTATACTAACTATAACCTCCACTACGCTGCTAACAACTCACTGACTATTCCACACTACCTGATCAGTATGATCACTCCAGATCTCCATACTAACTATAACCTCCACTGCTAACAACTCACTGACTATTCCACACTACCTGATCAGTATGATCACTCCAGATCTCCATACTAACTATAACCTCCACTTCTAACAACTCACTGACTATTCCACACTACCTGAGCGGTATGATCACTCCAGCTCTCCATACTAACTATAACCTCCACTATACTGCTAATAGCTCATTGACTATTCCACACTACCTGAGCGGTATGATCACTCTAGCACTCCCTACTAACTATAACCTCCACTACACTGCTAACCGCTCACTGACTATTCCACACTACCTGAGCAGTATGATCACTCCAGATCTCCATACTAACTATAACCTCCGCTACACTACTAACAACTCACTGACTATTCCACACTACCTGAGCAGTATGATCACTCCAGATCTCCATACTAACTATAACCTCCACTACACTGCTAACCGCTCACTGACTATTCCACACTACCTGAGCAGTATGATCACTCCAGATCTCTATACTAACTATAACATCCGCTCCACTGCTAACAACTCACTGACTATTCCACACTACCTGAGCAGTATGATCACTCCAGCTCTCCATACTAACTATAACCTCCACTACTAACAGCTCACTGACTATTCCACACTACCTGAGCAGTATGATCACTCCAGCTCTCCATACTAACTATAACCTCCGCTCCACTGCTAACAGCTCACTGACTATTCCACACTACCTGAGCAGTATGATCACTCCAGCTCTCCATACTAACTATAACCTCCACTCCACTGCTAACAACTCACTGACTATTCCACTCTACCTGAGCAGTATGATCACTCTAGATCTCCATACTAACTATAACCTCCACTACTAACAACTCACTGACTATTCCACACTACCTGAGCAGTATGATCACTCCAGATCTCCATACTAACTATAACCTCCACTCCTCTGCTAACAGCTCAATGACTATTCCACACTACCTGTGCAGTATGATCACTCCAGCTCTCCATACTAACTATAACAACCACTCCACTGCTAACAACTCACTGACTATTCCACACAACCCGAGCAGTATGATCACTCCAGATCTCCATACTAACTATAACCTCCACTCCACTGCTAACAACTCACTGACTATTCCACACTACCTGAGCAGTATGATCACTCCAGATCTCCATACTAACTATAACCTCCGCTCCACTGCTAACAACTCACTGACTATTCCACATTACCTGAACAGTATGATCACTCCAGATCTCCACACTAACTATAACCTCTGCTCCACTGCTAACAACTCACTGATTGTTCCACACTACCTGAGCAGTATGCTCACTCCTCTAAGTAAACTGTAACATCAGTGCACACTCCCACTCCTCTAAGTAAACTGTAATGTCAGTGCACACTCCCACGCCTCTAAGTAAACAGTAACATCAGTGCACACTCCCACTCCTCTAAGTAAACTATTAGTGCACACTCCCACTCCTCTAAGTAAACTATCAGTGCACACTCCCACTCCTCTAAGTAAACTGTAACGTCAGTGCACACTCCCACTCCTCCAAGTAAGCTGTAACATCAGTGCACACTCCCACTCCTCCAAGTAAGCTGTAACATCAGTGCACACTCCCACTCCTCCAAGTAAGCTGTAACATCAGTGCACACTCCCACTCCTCCAAGTAAGCTGTAACATCAGTGCACACTCCCATGCCGCTAAGTAAACTGTAACTTCAGTGCACACTCCCACGCCTCTAAGTAAACTGTAACTTCAGTGCACACTCCCACTCCTCCAAGCTGTAACATCAGTGCACACTCCCACGCCTCTAAGTAAACTGTAACGTCAGTGCACACTCCCACACCTTTAAGTAAACTGTAACGTCAGTGCACACTCCCACTCCTCCAAGTAAGCTGTAACATCAGTGCACTCCCACGCCTCTAAGTAAACTGTAACATCAGTGCACACTCCCACTCCTCCAAGTAAACTGTAACGTCAGTGCACACTCCCACTCCTCTAAGTAAACTGTAACGTTAGTGCACACTCCCACTCCTCTAAGTAAACTGTAAAGTCAGTGCACACTCCCACTCCTCCAAGTAAACTATAACATCAGTGCACACTCCCACGCCTCTAAGTAAACAGTAATGTCAGTGCACACTCCCACGCCGCTAAGTAAACAGTAACGTCAGTGCACACTCCCACGCCGCTAAGTAAACAGTAACGTCAGTGTACACTCTCACTCCTCTAAGTAAACTGTAATGTCAGTGCACACTCTCACGCCTCTAAGTAAACAGTAACGTTAGTGCACACTCCCACTCCTCTAAGTAAACTGTAACGTCAGTGCACACTCCCACTCTTCTAAGTAAACTCTTGCCCCCTTTCCCTCTCCTACTTACCGGTTCACTAACTTGATTTGTGTTCTCTTGGGGTCACAAAACAGCCTTTCCAGAGTCTCCTGCCCTGATAGATCCACAGTGTACCATATGCCAGTATTTGCCACTCTCAGCTGCCAGGTGTAGGGAAGTAATGTATGATGCCGAGGGCACAGTATACCCTGAAGGCATTTGCCAACCAGAAAGCGGGAACAAATATCAATGTCATCCTCTTGGTGAGTAAGGTATGTGGGGCCTCCCTCATCGACATTTATACTGCTCTGAATCTCCATCGGAACCCCAGCTTGGGTCTCTGTGATCTGATTGGCCGGTAGGACTCTGGACATACTTTCCCATTCTAGAGCCTGAAGGGCAGCTTCTTCATTTGTGGGTTCAATGCCAGTGACCTCTGCGCTCATAGGCAAATGGTATGGTTTAAATTCAGTGATGTGGTGGGAGGCCTGTAATGGCTGTTGAATAAAGATATGTAGATTTAGGGAGTTGAAAAGATGAGGTAAACAGACTATAGGTCAATGGTTCTCTACCAGGATGGCACGCTAAATCACCGTGGAAGAATTTCAGGGTTAATCATATTCTGGGGCATTCAATGATCAAGTACACAGATGCTGTTTTACTCAGGACTGGATTTCCCAGTAGGCAAAGCAGAAAACTGCCTAGACCTCCAAATTTTGAGGTGTGGTGCACAGCTGTGCTGGCCACACCGAAATTCTGAATTGTGTTTCTGCACCGGTTTATGACCATTTAGAGGCTATTACTAGGAACCAAGAGGATAAAGCACTTTTTTGTCCTTGCTTGTTACAGTCCAGGGGTATTTCCTGTGCCAGAATGGGACTGGAGGGGGAGAGGTCATGTGAGGAGTGGAGGTGTGGCCATGGGTGGAGCTTAGAGTACCTAGAGTGCCTTGCCTAGGGGTACCTGGAATTTAAAGTGGAACTCCCAAATCATCCTACAATACTTAGGCAGGTGGCAACTAGCTTAATAAACGTTATTTTACCTCTTAAAAGTGCCCCTGAGTAAGGAAATCAGTAATATTCCGAGACTGATGGCCAGGTTAGTGCAGCCTGCGCTGTCAGTCTCTTCCTGAGCTGTTCGGGCCAGTGCAATGCCTGTGAAGGGGGACTGACAGCACAGATAAGATGTCCATGGTGATGCCTGGCTTCCAGTATTGGAAGCTTAAAGTGATAGTGATGTTTCATAATAAAATCAGCGATAATTAATCATCATAGTATTTGGACTTTGGAGAGTTTTATTTCAATTCTGTCAGAGTTGTAGTACAAGAGTAATTCAATGACAAAGTATCCCCCTCTTGCTCCTTTTACTGATGTAACACTGCTCAGCCAGATCAGAAGGGAGGTGTCCAGGTAGACTGCAGAGAGGGACAATCTTCAATTAAGATAAGGGAAAAAGCTGAAAAGCTTGTCAAGGGAGGCAGGGCTTTCATTGTTCTCATAGGAAGAAGATTGTCCCCTGCTGTTATCTGTCTGGTCTATGGACTGGATTCCACATCTGAGAAGAGATGGCTTACACTAGGTAAAAGGGGCGGGAGGGGAAACTTTGCTTGTGAATATCTCTTAAATCATAAAGGTCTGAGAGATAAGACTTGTATAGTTCTTCATGTTTTTTTAATGCCTACAAAATAAAATAAAGTTAAAACAAAGTATTACTATCCCTTTAAGGATTACTTTACTCGGGGGCACTTTTCAGAGGTTAAATAATGATTATTAAGCTAGTCGCCACCTGCCTAAGTATAACAGGGTGACTTTAGTTGATGTGGTAGTTCCGCTTTAAATCCAGCCCTGGTCTTACTTACAACAATTTTGTGTATAAATGTTCATTTGCAGAATATTTTACATAGAAATGTTTTTTTGTTTTGTTTTTTTAAACTGATCACCACAAATAAAGTCTCCCCCCAATACATCCAGGACTGATTGAAGACGTTATCACTTGAACCTCTAGACTGTAAGCTCTCACCAGCAGGGGGCCCTCTGATCCTTCTGTTCTCCACATCTGGTTGTACTATTTAATACCTCTGTATGTCCATTCCCTATTGTACAGCGCTGCGGTATTAGTTGGAGTTATATAAATAAAGAATAACAATAACAACCAAAGAAATGAAATGTCACAACTGCACTCGGACATCCATTACACTTGGACACATTAAAAACCATCTTCTTTATTGATCACCAATGTAAAATAAAAGATACATAGTAAATTAGGTTGAATAAAGACACAAGTCCATCAAGTTCAACCTTTGCCTCATACCTCAGTAACTGAGAATTTTATAGCTTTCCTGCTACCAATTAAATTAGTCTTTATCAGACCTTCCTGATTTGCCTACTGATAGACAGTATAACTCTGTATGTTTAATTTGGAAAGAAATGTATCTAATCTTCTCTTAAATGTATCCATTTTATCTGCCATAACCACCTCCTTGTGCAATGAAATCCACAATTTAACAGACCTTACCATAAAAAGCCCTTTCCTCTGCTGAAGTTTAAACCTCCTTTCCTCTAATCTCAAGGGGTGTCCCCTGGTCACCTGATCAGGCCTTGGAATAAATAGCTCACCGCAGAGATCCTTGTATGGACCTCTCATATACTTGTACAATGTGATAAGGTCTCCTCTTAGTCATCTTTTCTCTAGAGTAAATAAACCAAGTTTGTCTAGTCGTTCCTCATATGTCAAGTCCTCCATTCCCTTAATTAATTGTGTTGCTCTCCACTGTACCCTCTCTAGTTCTAGTATATCCTTTTTCAGAACCAGTGCCCAAAATTGGTAACTGGTATGGGGTAGAAGTGAGGCAGGACACACATAAAAAAACCCCCCTCAATCTAATGCATTTCACGCTTATTTGCACTTACTCATAGGCTGAACCATAAGCAAACACACTTTGTTAAAATAATCTCAGTGAAAGGGTGATTGGTTAAAATTAAAAAAGGGCAATCCCATACAAACCAGGAAACTCCTCCCCATGTCTGACATCGTAAACACATTAGTCCAAATGGTGTATTACTACACGATACGTATGTATCCACATGTAGCAAAACAGGAACTTTAAACAAGGAGGAGAAAGTCTAGTTGGAACAATGACAGAAAACTCCTTCAAGATGCTTCAGTACTACTCAAAAGGAAATCATACTAACCCCACATACAGAGCGGCAGACAAACTACGGCACATGCACATTATGTCAAAAAATATAATTGATATATGCATAATCATACCAATGGCAGCATTCTTACTGTACTGGGGTCCAAACAGAACAAAACATCAAAGACAGAATGCCAGGCAGGGCATAGGCCTGCACATGGCACCACGGCGAGCCCCAAGTGGATCAACAGCACATCTCAGAAGGATTCAGAGGATGTGGCTGATGTCCCACTCAGAGTTCAAACCCTGCGGCACACGAGCCTTAAAGGGACAGTAATACTTAAAAACAACTTTAGTTCATCTTGTAGCCCTTAAAAATACAAATTAAATGAGCCCAGCGGCATCTCTCAAACCTGTATGGGATTTCAAAACTTCCACTCCCCTGACGGCAGCGCTCTAGCTGACTGCAGGGGAATCCGGTCCCTGATCAAGTGGCGGCTCTCCAGCAGGGCACAGATCGCATTATAGAAACAGAAATCCTTCACTTGGTTTGCAAGCACACGTAGAAGACCATTTCAGTGGAGGATTTCTGTTGCTATACTGCAGTCTCGGCTCTGCTGGAGAGCCGCTGCCGGTCCTGGGACCGGATTCCCCTGCAGTCAGCTAGAGCGCTGATGTCAGGGGAGGGGGAACTTTGAAAGCGACTATCTTTCAAACCATAAAGGTTTGAGAGATGCCGCTGGGCTCATTTAATTTGTATTTTTAAGGGCTACAAGATGAACTAAAGTTGTTTTTAAGTATTACTACCCCTTTAAGAAATATCCAGTATCTCTTGAACCAAGGCACAAGGACTTGGAACCACAGAGGACAGTTGTTGGCCTCCAGAGGCACCGTGATTCAGAGCTATACCTCTAATTTGAAGATAAAGTCAGGAATTCATAGCATGTATGTGTGTGTGAATGTTGTAATACAGTGATTTTACATCCACGGTAACCAGTAGTAAGACAGGTTTATTGTGGACGTCTGTGGTGCCCTGTATGAAACCAAACATCAAAAAACATAAGAAAGAAAAGAACGAGCAGAAAACGCCCTCATGGAACTGATCACACAAGGATGACGAATTAGCGACAATGGCTGCACCCACACCTCTTAAGTGTCTCTTTACGAGTCATTATAACCACACCTCCTAAGAGTCCCTCTTTAAGAGGGACAGTGCCTTCCTTGTGGCCCAAATCCCTCTGTCCTGCTTTCCCACCCTGGTGTCCCTCTTTTTAGAGACTGGACTGTGTGGTGTGTACATAAGTATAAGTATATCACCCTGGTGTCCCTGTGTTTAGGAGATCAGACTGTGTGGTGTGTATATAATTGTATCACCCTGGTGTCCCTGTGTTTAGGAGATCAGACTGTGTGATGTGTATATCAGTGTATCACCCTGGTGTCCCTATGTTTAGGAGATCATACTGTGTGGTGTGTATATAATTGTATCACCCTGGTGTCCCTGTGTTTAGGAGATCAGACTGTGTGGTGTGTATATAATTGTATCACCCTGGTGTCCCTGTGTTTAGGAGATCAGACTGTGTGGTGTGTATATAACTGTATCACCCTGGTGTCCCTGTGTTTAGGAGATCAGACTGTGTGGTGTGTATATAAGTGTATCATCACCCTGCTGTCCCTGTGTTTAGGAGATCAGACTGTGTGGTGTGTATATAAGTGTATCATCACCCTGCTGTCCCTGTGTTTAGGAGATCAGACTGTGTGATGTGTATATAAGTGTATCACCCTGGTGCCCCTGTGTTTAGGAGATCAGACTATGTGGTGTGTATATAAGTGTATCACCCTGGTGTCCCTGTGTTTAGGAGATCAGTCTGTGTGGTGTGTATATAAGTGTATCACCCTGGTGTCCCTGTGTTTAGGAGATCAGACTGTGTGGTGTATATATAAGTGTATCATCACCCTGCTGTCCCTGTGTTTAGGAGATCAGACTGTGTGGTGTGTATATAAGTGGATCATCACCCTGCTGTCCCTGTGTTTAGGAGATCAGACTGTGTGATGTGTATATAAATGTATCACCCTGGTGTCCCTGTGTTTAGGAGATCAGACTGTGTGGTGTATATATAAGTGTATCATCACCCTGATGTCCCTGTGTTTAGGAGATCAGACTGTGTGGTGTGTATAGAAGTGTATCACCCTGGTGTCCCTGTGTTTAGGAGATCAGACTGTGTGGTGTGTATAGAAGTGTATCACCCTGGTGCCCCTGTGTTTAGGAGATCAGACTGTGTGGTGTGTATAGAAGTGTATCACCCTGGTGTCCCTGTGTTTAGGAGATCAGACTGTGTGGTGTGTATAGAAGTGTATCACCCTGGTGTCCCTGTGTTTAGGAGATCAGACTGTGTGGTGTGTATAGAAGTGTATCACCCTGGTGTCCCTGTGTTTAGGAGATCAGACTGTGTGGTGTGTATAGAAGTGTATCACCCTGGTGTCCCTGTGTTTAGGAGATCAGACTGTGTGGTGTGTATATAAGTGTATCACCCTGGTGTCCCTGTGTTTAGGAGATCAGACTGTGTGGTGTGTATAGAAGTGTATCATCACCCTGGTGTCCCTGTGTTTAGGAGATCAGACTGTGTGGTGTGTATAGAAGTGTATCACCCTGGTGTCCCTGTGTTTAGGAGATCAGACTGTGTGGTGTGTATAGAAGTGTATCACACTGCTCCACAGCAATAAAACATTTATTAATGTTTGGTGAAACGTCAGAATTTGTGTTTATAAATTAGTCTGTGTGAATAAGATGCTTTGGTCTTGCTCTAAATCATGTATTTAGTTACATGAAGAGGTGTCAGCAGGTCATGAAATAACCTAAAAATTTTTATTCTCGGTAATGCCCCACCCACCAGCCATGCCCCCAGCGACACCACCTAAAACAGAAGTGTTCCTCTTTAGGAGATATTAGGGTTCCTTACATCCCAAGTGTTCCTCTTTCACTCTTTGAAACACGAATTCCTCTGTCCCACTGGTGTTCTCAGGGTGATGAGAGGTGTTGGGTTTGCGCAGGACATAGCATTTTCTTTGATGGCCAAAGAGCTCAATTTTTGTCTCATCTGACCAGAGTACCTTCTTCCATATGTTTCGGGAGTCTCCCACATGCCTTTTGGCGAACAGCAAATGTTTTTGCTTATTTTTTTCTTTAAGCAATGGCTTTCTTCTGGCCGCTGTTCTGTGAAGCCAACTCTGTGGACTGTACGGCTTAAAGTGGTCCCATGGACAGATACTCCAATCTCCACTGTGAAGCTTTGCAGTTCCTTCAGGGTTATCTTTGGTCTCTTTGTTGCCTCTCTGATAAATGCCCTCCTTGCCTGGTCCATGAGTATTGGTAGGTGGCCCTCTATTGGCAGGTTTGTTGTGGTGCCATATTCTTTCCATTTTTAATTATGCATTTAATGGTGCTCCGTGGGATGTTCAAAGTTTGGGATATTTTTATATAACCCAACCCTGATCTGTACTTCTCCACAACTTTGTCCCTGACCTGTTTTGAGAGCTCCTTGGTCTTCAAGATGCTGCAGACTCCGGGGCCTTTCAGAACAGGTAGATATATATATATATATATCCTATATAATAATTCGCTAAAACGTGTGTAACGACACAGTCATGCTCAGTAGAGACTGCCCGCGACACGGCTGATACAGAGCTGGATGCTCCTTCGGAGTGCCCCGCTCTGTATCAGCCTCGTCACTGGCAGTCTCTACTGAGCATGACTGTACCGCGACCGGCTGGCACTGTATCAGCCGCGGTGCGGGCAGTCTCTACTGTGCATGACTTTCCCGCAACCAGCTGGCAGTGGCGCTGTGACCCGTGTAACAGGCTCTTCAACTAGTATATAATATGAGATCATGTGACAGATCATATGACGCTTATTGTAGATTGCACACAGGTGGACTTATTTTAATGAATTATGTGACTTCTGAAGGTAATTGGTTGCACCAGATCTTATTTAGGGGCTTCATAGCAAAGGGGGTGAACACATAAGCACGCACCACTTTTCCATTTTTTATTTTTTAGAATTTTTTGAAACAAGTTATTTTCTTCATTTAGCTTCACCAATTTGGGCTATTTTGTGTATGTCCATTACATGAAATCCAAATTCAAATCCATTTTAATTCTAGGTTGTAATGCAACAAAATAGGAAAAATGCCAAGGGGGGGTGAATACTTTTGAAAGGTACTGTACGTGTTTATAAATTAGTCTGAGTAAATAAAATACATTTGTTCATGTTTATTTATTCGGTTACACAAAGAGGTGTCAATAGCTCATGAAAAAAAATTAAAAATGATTGTTATTATCCCTTCCATCAACCACGGACCAGTAACACCACTAAAACAAAAGTGTCCCTGTTTGGCCATTTGAACTGTTGGAAGGCAGGGTAAGCACTACAGCAGTTTCTAAATTGCTGTCCTCTAGTTCCCAGAAGAGTTCAGGATTTGGGGATTTCTCTATGAACTAATCCAGTGTTTCTCAACCAGGGTGCCGTGGCACTTTGGTGTGCCACGGACATCCACTTAAGGTGCCCCATTGTGTCTATAATGCCTTGACAAAAATTTGAATGCAGACTTCCAACTGTATATTTAAGGATTTTATTATGCACAATATGTTTATTTTAGTTATGAGGTCTAACAATAACTATATATTTATGTCTTTGTAACCTTCCTTACACCCTGGACAAATGACATAAAATGATAGGGGTGCCCCGGAAATGCCAGACTGAGTGTTAGGTGTGCCTTGAGCAAAAAAAGCTTGAGAACCACTGAACTAATCAGATGAGAAAAGCTCACTAATTAACAGTTAGTGCAGGTTTTGGGTATTTCCCTGCCTATGTACCGATCTGAAAGATTCACCAATTACACAGTTGTGATGAGGCAGGGAAAAAAAAACTGTACTGTTCAGGGTATCTGAGAACAGCATTTGAGAAACTCGGCATTACAGCACACGATCACTGGAGTGCAAATGAGCGAGCAATCTCCACTATCATTAGGACTTTAATACCAATGAGCACAGGATAGCTGCCTCATTATCATACACAGGAAAATGGCAAAATTACCAAATCACAGAAGGGGAGTTTAAAGGGATAGTAATACTGCGATTTATCTTTATTTTATTTTGTAGGCATTAAAAAAACACGAAGAACGAGAGATATTCACAAGCAAAGTTTCCCCTCCCGCCCCTTTTACCTAGTGTAAGCCATCTCTTCTCAGATGTGGAATGCAGTCTATAGACCAAACAGATAACAGCAAGGGACAATCTTCTTCCTATGAGAACAATGAAAACCCTGCCCCCCTTGACAAGTTTTTCAGGTTTTTCCCTTATCTTAATTGAAGATTGTCCCTCTCTGCAATCTACCTGGGCACCTCCCTTCTGCTGTGGCTGAGCAGTGTTACATCAGTAAAAGGGGCGGGAGGGGGATACTTTGTCATTGAATTACTCTTAAACTACAACTCTGACAGAAGTGAAATAACACTCTCCAAGGTCCAAATACTATGATGATTAATTAGAGCTGCTTTTATTATGAAACATTACTATCCCTTCAAATGGATAGTCCCATCTCTCAAACCTGAAAATTTACAGTGGCGCTGTTGCTACACCATCCTATGGAGATTTATAATCTATGGACCTGAGCAGTCCATAGGATGGTGTAGCAACAGCGCCACTGTAAGTTTTCAGGCCACTCTGATATTGCATCCAAAAATTTCAAGTTTGAGCGGTTATAATTTTTTAATAAAATATCTCTCAGCAGTGGGAGTACCCTTGTTTTACTCAGGGGGATAAACCCTACAACATACATTTTTTTAACATTTTAAAGGGATAGTAATACTTTATTATTACTATCCCCCATATTGTAGATATTTGCAAAATAAGTTAATAGTCCCCAGGTTCATCTCTCAAACCTTTATGGTTTGAGAGATAACCGAAGGCATAGTCCCCCCTCCTTCCCTGCAGTCAGTACAACGCTGACTTGAGGGGGGAACATTGCCTTCGGTTATCTCTCAAACCATAAAGGTCTGAGAGATGAACCTGGGGACTATTAAATTATTTTACAAATATCTACAATATGGGGGATAGTAATAATAAAGTATTTTTATCCCTTTAAAGGGATAGTAATACTTCGTTTTAACTTTATTTTATTTTGTAGACATTAAAAAACATGAAGAATGATATAAGTCTTATCTCTCAAACCTTTATGGTTTAAGAGATATTCACAAGCAAAGTATCAGCCAGATCAGAAGGGAGGTGCCCAGGTAGACTGCAGAGAGGGACAATCTTCAATTAAGATAAGGGAAAAACTGAAAAACTTGTCAAGGGGGGTAGGGATTTCATTGTTCTCATAGGAAGAAGATTGTCCCCTTCTGTTATCTGTCTGGTCTATGGACTGGATTCCACATCTGAGAAGAGATGGCTCACACTAGGTAAAAGGGGCGGGAGGGGAAACTTTGCTTGTGAATATCTCTTAAACCATAAAGGTTTGAGAGATAAGACTTATATCGTTCTTCATGTTTCTTTAATGCCTACAAAATAAAATAAAGTTAAAACGAAGTATTACTATCCCTTTAAGTATTACTACCCCTTTAAGGTAGGTTGAGATGTAAACAAAAGAAGCTTGCTATAAAGATATAAGCAGAACGCATACAGAGGACACTTACCTCTTCTGTGACTAGTGGAATGAGAGTCTGTAAATTGCTCAGTGACATGGATGAACAGTGATTCTTGCTCTGGATTCACAATACTTTGTAATCTGTAAACAAGGAAAATCACTGAATTACTAAACAGTGGCTTTCACTTTCTATTCTCTGTGAAAACTCCCCTGAAAACCCTCTGCTTGTCAAATCTGGTACTCAGAGGATTAGCACACATTTTATACAGGGGTTGGTGAACGTTATATTTAAAAAACGAACTGCTGGAATGTGCTTGTGAGAACATGCAGGTGAATACATAAGATATACTTTTTAAAGTGATAGTACTACATAATTTTTACATATATGCATCTTGTAGCTATTAACCCCTTAGTGACAGACCCGGCTAACATTTTGGGGTTTTTTTTGCAAATGAATACGGAGTTCCCGAATGACGTGCAGCTGCGCGGGCACCCGGAAGTGCACAGAGAGGACTGCGATGTGAATTTGGAGAGCCCAGCTCGGTATCAGCCGCGGCGCGGGCAGTCTCTACTGCGCATGACTGCACCAGGCCATTGCTGGGTGGCACTGTGGACCGTGTACAACTAGTAAATACATACACCAGGGCTCAAAATTTCCACTGGCGATGTGAAAATTTAGCCCTGGCGCAGTGGCGAGTAACTTTTCAGGTCTGGCTAGTAGCAAAGGACTTCACATTTTAAGCCCTGCCTACACTATCAAAGACCTAGAGACCAAGGACAGATGTACGTCTACTGTATTGTCTGAGCCAGCTCGGTTCATTTCTGGCTTTGAGTGATTTCTATTACTTAAGAAAAATGCATTACAGAGTTGTATATAAAAAAAATTCTATTACAGTCCACGTGGAAACACAGAGCTACAATCCTATTACATAAAGTGGTAGAATGCGTCGCTCACTTTGAGCAGTAACCGCACATGCGCAGTAGAGAGTCTGTACTGTGTATGTGTGGTTTCGCACACAGGGAGCTTCGATGTGAGCCGTCTGGATTTCCCCGTTAAGGATCAGCGCGTTTGGCGAGTCTCTACTGCGCATGACTGCAGTCATGCTCAGTAGAGACTCGCCGAACGCTCTGCCCTGCATCGGACGGCTCACGCCATGTCTCTGCTCGCGGCTCCGGGGCAGCTGAGTGCACTTTAGCCTGTGTATACGGGCTTTTATACTAGTCAGTGATAAAAGTACTACAGGCAATAAAGTATAGCCCTTTGGCTGTTGGTACCCGGTCAGTCCTGATAATGCCTGGCCATACACACATATATATGTATAACTGAAGGACTTAGATTATACAGCAGTCAGCTGTACCCCTCTGTGTCTATTTTCTATTATATATTCAGTTTGCTGTGTATAAAGATCTTAGTCGAAAAGTTCCTCCTAACAAATAATGGACTTCAATAGCTCAAAATGGCAGTGCTCACTTGTCCTCGTTTCCGTCCACAATGAAGCACGGCATGGCCAGGAAGTCTGGCATGATGAGACACCCATACCCTCACCAGCAATGAATAACATTTTAAGTTAATCAGCCAGGTGCCATGGCAATAAGTAACTACTGTAGTAAGTATTCATACCTTAGCCTATCACAGGCAGGGGAAGAGAGTAGGAACAGGAAGTGATTTCAATCAGAACTCTCCCACTTTCTCAGGTGTGCCGTTGGCTGCTGCTTAACTGCAGTCATCTCACAGCCACTCGCACACACTTCTAGTTGACTCAGACAGGGGACGGACTATGGAGCGATTGCCTGGTGCGTGCGCTTATCAAGTCTGTGGCACGCATGCACAGTAAATTAGGCATGACGCAGAGTGGCTCACATGATAAGTGTGCGTCTGTAGGCTGCTGGAGCGGTGTATGGGCAAAAATTAGGCATGGAATAGGCCAGGAAAATGGGACAAAGTGCAATGTGGGCGGGACAGCGTGTTTGGGCTTTAAAATCGGGAGTGTCCCGCGTAAATCAGGACAGTTGGCTGGTATGCATTTCCTCACTGTATTAACCTCTACCACTTCTGCTGGAAGGCTATTCCACTTATCTACCACTTCTGCTAGTAAGCTATTCCACTTATCTACCACTTCTGCTAGTAGGCTATTCCACTTATCTACCACTTCAACTGGTAAGCTATTCCACTTACCTACCACTTCTGCTGGTTGGCTATTCCTCTTAACTACTACCCTATCAGTGAAGTAAAACTTTGTTCCATGACATCTAAAACTCTGTCCCTAGACTATGATCTCTTGTCCTAACATTTTACTCCTTTGAAATGTACTTTCCTCCAGCACTTTATTGAATCCCTTTGTGTATGTGAATGTGTCATATCCCCTCTCTCTCTCTTCTCCAGTGTATACATAGTCAGATACTTTAGTCATTCCTGATAATTTTTATCCAGTGATCCATGGGTGTCCAATACACAGCCATAGGCCACATATGGCCCATCTAACCCCAGTGTTTGACCCACCTGAGATTTTTAACAAAAGGATTTTTACCTAAATAGGTAGCACACATGAACTAGTAGGGCCAAATCACCTGCCCACAGCTACCTCTGTGTAATTAATACTCTACAGTTACTTGTTAGTCCTTTAAATACCAGTATTCTCACTGACTCAATAAAAAGTGATCAGTAACTTACACTACGCCTATATGAATTTTTATACAAATAAGCTGGATTAAAAAGTTTAAAGTGGATGTGTCACCTATTTATAACATAGCCTAAATAGTTAGGCTACATATCGAATACTTGTAAAACGTTATTTAATTTTTTTTTAAAGTTTTATTTCATTTAAATGTCTCCTCCCTCCTCCGATGACGGAGGCTTCTGTCTGTAAGCTGGAGCGGTCTCAATGGCCGAGATTGATATCTAGAGAATGAGATCCCTCCAGTTTACAGAAAGAAGCCTCCGTCATCGGACGAGGGATGAGAGCAGAGGCAGAGCAGTCTATACGGAAGTAGCTGGTGCCCAGACTTTCTAAATTACATTTAACCCCTTCCCGACAATGGACGTACATGTACGTCCCGCAAAAACTGTCTCTTAGTGACAGAGGACGTACATGTACGTCCTGGAGGTCCAGGTCCCCGAGCGGCTGCACGCCATTCGGGGACTCCGGAATAATTAAAAAAAAAAAAAAAAATCTTAGCCGGGCGTTAAGTGACGTCCACCAAGGGGTTAAACGAAATAAAACGTAAAAAAAAAAAAAAATGAATAACGTTTTAGAAGTATTCGATATGTAGACTAAATATTTAGGCTATGTTATGAATAGGTGACACATCCACTTTAAAACTGCAGAAACCCCCCCCCCCCCAAACATGTCTGAGTTGCTAAAAGGCTATAACTCACCATTGCTATACAAAAAAAAATAAAAATTGTTCCCCTTGCACATGTGGGTTTCTGATCATGTATGTAATATTATATATATATATATATATATATATATATATATAGTTAAAGCCCTTCATTCGACGGGGTGTAGGTGTGAGGGCCTGCGCCCGGGTGCCTGTCAGATGAGGGGACAGCAGCGGTATTGTGGTGATCCCCGGAGCGTGCTGCTCTACCACTGGTTTCTTCTCCCCCGCCACCGTGACAGCATGCAGTTTGCTAGATGGCATCGCTCTCTGTGTCCGTGTGTGTTAAGCACACAGGGAGCGGCGCATCCTAGCAAATTATAATACTAGATATACAGCGCCAACAGGTGTACTTAGCACTTCACATTTTGTATAGTGGGGGTAAAATAAATGCAGTAATTAAGTGGTTACATAGACAATCCTAAGGGGAACACTAGGTGAGCATACATTAGGATAGGAGGTCCCTGCCTCATAGAGCTTACAATCTAAGTTGTGGGGCCCATAACTGGAAAAACTTTAACCCTTTGAGTGCCAGAGGGGCACGGAATTCATTGCAAAGCACTCAGAGGGTTAAATTCCCTTCTTTAAACCATTTTAGAAGTCCTTCTCTGAATCTTCTCTAGAGTATCTATATCCTTCTGGAGATGGGGTCTCCGGTACTGTACACAATAGTCCAGGTGAGGTCTAACTAGAGATCTGTAGAGTGACATGACCACATTTTTCTGCTACTAATGTCTCTAGCTATACAACCCAGCACCCTGCTTGCATTCCCCACCGCTTTGTTACATTACCTGCCTACCTATTAGTCATCAGCATGCTCTTTCAAAATGACCAAAGTTGTTTTTAAGTGATAGCGTCCCATTACGTAATTTGTAAGCAAACCACCAGCTTTCCTGTAACTGTTCATGCCTAAGGCACAGCATGGAAATATTACTGCCAGGTTTTACTGCAGTTCAGTATCTCCACCCATTCCCATACTTGATAGATCAGCCAAGTCTCAGTCTCGCCCACAATTCATTGCAATGACTTGGTCACACCCATGTGTAAATAATACATGTTACAATGTAAATATGTCTTTTTGTTCTGGAATACACAAGTATGTACTTACATGGGGGAGAGAGCAATAGACAAATGGAAAGTAAGTTTTTGCGTTTTAAAGAGATGGTAATGTCCCACAAAAATTGTTTCTAGTTTTGTACAGCCTAAAATAATAAACTAAATGCTATAACCCTTTGCGTGCCAAAGGGGTATGCAACGCATTGCTTTGCAATGCATCGCGTAGCCATCTGGCACTCAAAGGGTTAAACCCTACATGTTATTTAGAAAAGATAAGTCAAACAAAAGAGGTGGTGGGGTCTGTCTGTATATCAAACCAGCATTATTGCCTCACTTGCGGGAAGATATATGTGATGACAGTAGTGAACATGTGGAATCCCTGTGGGTTGAAATAGTCACTGGGGGTAAAACTGCCCAGAAAATATTAGTGGGTCTTTGTTATAAACCACCAAACATTGGTGACCTTGAAGAATCACAGCTATTAATGCAAATAGAAAAGGCTTCTCAAATAGGGATAACTATAATTATGGGGGATTTTAATTATCCAGAAATAGACTGGAAAAATGGAACAGCTAATTCTGCTAAAAGCAGTAAGTTTCTGAACTTGTTGAATGACAATTTTTTGTCTCAACTAGTGCAGACCTCAACCAGAGGGAATGCGTGTCTGGATCTGGTAATAACTGACCATGAAGAACTTATCTCTAACATCCAAGTAAGGGAGCACTTGGGGAATAGTGACCATAACATGGTATCGTTTGAGATTAATTCAAAAAAACAATTTGGTATGGGTTCCACCAAAACACTGAATTATAAAAAGGCCAACTTTAACAGGTTTAATTCATCCCTTGGTCTCTTGATGACTGTGATAGAATATTTTCAGGAAAAAATACAGAAGGTAAGTGGAATGCCTTCAAAATAACACTGCAAAAATACACATCTAAATTTATCCCTGTTGGAAGCAAATACAAAAGAAGCAAATTAAAACCAATGTGGCTAACCAGTAAAGTAATTCATGAAATAAATAACAAGAAAGTGGCATTTAAACATTACAAAGCTGAGGGATCAGCAGAGGCATATGCAGAATACAAAAATGCCAACAAAACCTGTAAAAAGGCTATTAAATTAGCTAGACTGGAGAATGAAAAAATATTCCTAAGGAGAGCAAGAGCAAACCCAAAAAATTCTTTAAATACATTAACGGCAAAAAATTAAAGTCTGATAATGTTGGGTCGTTGTGATCTGAAACAAGTGAGATGGTCAAGGGGGACAGAGAGAAGGCAGATATTTTAAATAATTTATTTTTTTCTGTTTTTACCAAGGAAGACCCAATGGACAAGAACCTGCAAACTACTTTTACAGAACAGTCACAGCAAGCATAGGATTGGCTAACACAAGAAATAGTGTTAAAACAATTGAATGGTGTTCAGGTAGACAAAGCTCCGGGGCCGGATGGTATATACCCACGGGTACTTAAAGAGCTAAGCCAGACCCTGGCCAGACCATTATATTGGATTTTCAGGGATTCTTTTATTTCAGGTATGGTGCCCATGGATTAGCGTAAAGCAGATGTGGTGCCCATATTTAAAAAGGGATCAAAGTCACAGCCAGGAAACTACAGACCTGTAAGCTTGACATCTGTGGTAGGGAAGCTTTTTGAAGGGTTGCTAAGGGAATATATTCAAGAATTCAGCTAGAACAGGAATATCATTATCAGGAGCCAACATGGCTTTGGGAAAGATAAGTCTTGTCAAACTAATGTGATTGCATTTTATGAAAAAGTGAGTAAAAATATAGATGCGGGAGTGGCGGTTGATGTGATCTATTTAGACTTTGCCAAGGCATTTGATATGGGTCCACACTTTGTAGACCTTTCCAATAATAATAATAAGGGGTTAAGAGATATTTGTCTCTGAGTGACTTGGTTCAATGCGTCTTGAGAACAATCAGCACTCAGAGCACACTGAAACACATCACAAAGAGACAAATATCTGTGAGCAACCTCTGAGTTAGGCTGCCATGGCAACTGGGCAGTCAGTCAACTGTCTGTGACAGCCCCTTCGTAAGAGAATTTAGAGAAAGGGAAGGGGGGGACTAACCAATGAAGAATTTGTTCAAAGTGGCTATTAGAATTCCCTGCACAGATTATATGGTAACATAGTCGATGATGCTGAAAAAAGACGTGGCTCTTTGAGACTGCATTTCTTGTGACTGCAGACAAGGGAAGAGGAGTTAGAAAAATCTGGTTAAGTATATGATAGTGTGTTTGGGTGTTTTATTAAGGTTTAAAAAAAGGTGAAATTTACTCACCGATATTTGTTTTTCCTCTGTGTCCTTCCACGGCAATGTACTGTGTGGGTAATTGGCTCCGCCTCCCAGCTGGTAGGACCAAATCAAATAAATTTCTTGAGCTACCTCCCCTATGCAGTTATACATTTGTCCAAGCTGCAAGATACAAGAGGTTAGAGAGATAGCAATAACAATATGCATTTAATTCAGCAATTCAACAGCTCACTGGACAGTCAATGGAGCTGATGCAGATACCCGTGTATTGAAAAGGGTGGGGTGCCGTGGAAGGACACAGAGGAAAAACAAATATCGGTGAGTAAATTTCACCTTTTCCTCTGTGTCCAATCCACGGCAATGTACTGTGGGACTTCCCAAAGCAGTATACCAGATGATGGGTGGGATAATATTAGAAAGTTAGAAAGGAATGGCTGCTTCCAACACCTTCCTTCCGAACTTAGCGTCCTCTAATGTTTGAAGGACACGTCAGTAGAGTTGTAAGAAGGTAAAGACTGGTGATCTTGTGGCAGCTTGCATGATCCTATATGTGAAGCAGCTGCCTTGCTCCCCCGATGTCTTCATGGCACGAATAGTGCGGGCTGTAGGGCACTGCGGTGGCTCATGGTAAACTGAGACTTAAGTCTGTTTGATACAGTCCCTGGTTCACTAAGAAACAGAGGTTTCTGTAAGTAGTGAAAAAACCAAAAAATCCTTTTAAATAGTCCACAGAAGCGGACAAAACAGTTGTCAGACTTGCACCATAGCTAGGTTCTGTTGACGCGTATCTCCATACAGTGAACAATATCCAGTGTATGTAGCCCTTTCTTGATCTGTGAGTTGGACTGAAACAACAGGAGGAACAATCACTGGTTGATGAAATTTGTGAAATGAAGAAGTCCTAAGTCAAAGACCACTCATTCACCTGAAACGCCAAAAAGAGAGGTACAGACCTAAAGGGCTGCAGCTGACTCAGTCAACTGGCTGATATAGTGGCCCTGAGAAAGTGATCTGTAAGAGAGAGGCAATTCCAGGAGACTGCATCTAATGACACCAGGTATGGAATAAGGATAACTGCCGTAGGATCAGATGAAGGTCCTAAGGCAGAAAGAAGTCAAGTAGGATTGGGTTGATCCTGGATGTTGAAGTAATATATTGTCTGCCTGGATAGACCTCTGCAAAAGAAGGGTCTCCAAGACTGGCGAAATAGAAGATTAGGAAGAGGTTTTAAATGCTGTGGAAAACCCTGCTTGAAGCAATCAAATTGTAGAGGTGGGAACAAATGATGATGAGCCAGATTCTCAGAAAGACACCACCTATAAAAGATAGACCAGGCTAGTAGATGATGGTCTTCTGCTCTGTAGGATGGTAAACTCAGACCGGATAAGGGAAGCCCTGGAGAATGAAAGATTGCCACTCAGCTTCCAGGCTTGATCCGGAAGAATACTAGATCTGATTGAAATAAATATACAAAGATTAGCAACCCCAGAATGTATAATAGGGGAATCAGAGGTCTGATTGACATCTGTAGTATGGTGGCAATCAAAGCTTCCGAGGCCTGTCTGGGAAGATGAGAAAGACAGACTTCTACCGGTCTCATCTATTGTCTGTACTACCTAATACAGCAGGGCAGAGGAGGAATCTGTTATACCAGGTGAAAGTTCCACTGTACCCTAAGACCATCCTGGCTAAGACCTGGGGTTCGAGCCATCTGAAAGATAGGTTAGGCATCTTCTGCTTATAGTGTGGCCCTCAGATACACTGATGGTCCTTTAACGTGGCTGCCACAGAGTTGAATATTCTTTAGATCAGGCCCCACTTTCCTAGAACTACTAACCTGTGGTTTGGGATCCTGCCTGGACAAGCAGATGATCTGCAAGGAATGCTGCTATAAGTCTCCACAGATTCTGTCTGACCCATAATGGATCTGAAAGCTAACTCGTTCAAGTGCGGTGCTTAATTTCCTACTTGGTTGAGCAGATACTGAACCGTCGACATATAGTCTGACCCGAGTAGAGAGGTGCACTAACACCGAAACTAAAGTACCTGAGGGACTTACATATTCTCAGTAGTTTAGACAATAAAGTGACTGCTAAACTACCATGTTGTCCATTTCCCTTGGACTGCATTATGGTTCCAAATTCGTTTCAGACCGAAAACGTAGGTGTATATATACATAGAATCCACCAGGCATCAGAGAGAGACTGCCTGGTAAGGTGTCTGGGTGAGTACATCAAAGTAACATCTTTCAGGACAACAGGAACAGAGGAATCTACTGTAACCGAATGGGAGGATTCGTCTTGTAGTGGCAGAGGTTCGAACTCAGGCTCATGTCATGATCGGATACGTAGAGGGGTCCCAAGACATAAGAAGCTGTTGCCCTGAGGAGTTGTATCGTGGAGGGAGGTGTCACCCCTTGAGTATACAATATTGCCATAATGTGCCCTGGGTATGAATGGTATTGAACCAGATGCCCAGAAAACTAGGTCTTGAGAGGGAGACAGGGAGCTTGTTCTCATTTGTCAATTCAGCCCTATCTGGACAAGAATCCAGGTAAGTGACTGCGCTGTTTATTGAGCTGCTGCCAGATGATCCTAGATCAGAATGTCATCCAGATATGGAATTTCATTGCTCTCATGCCTTGTCTCAATACTGTTGTCGTATAAACATTGCACCAGATTTCTGGGGTCTTCATCTTTCTTCATTTGTTTTGTCCCCCTAAGGACCATTCAAATATGATGTCTTAGAACTGTGTGTCCCGTAGGTTTAGCCCTGTGGAAGATGCTCTTAGCTATCATAGTTTCAAGATATACAGATGCCTCAGTCTTATCTTGAAGTGGTGCAGTTGCCATAGAGTTGAATTTGTTTTTTGGCAACGAGGATGAGAAACAGGCCTGCTCCCTCACTGGTATAGCAGATTTTACCCAGATTGAGGTATAGGGACTTTACTGACTTCCCTGGCATACTCCTTCTGACCTGATGCCTACCGCAGGTAGAGAAGGGGAAAAGCTGGCTTCATGGTAGGAACTGTTGCCTCTTCTGAAATTCTTCTAGATTTTAGCGCCCTAGGGCTGAGGAGAATTCTGCTTATACTGCCCTTATCAGTATAATTACCTCTTATTGCATATGAAGTTGCCTATACACAACGATCTCTGTGCCTCTATTCCACATCTCTATCTAACCATAGGTTTCAACAGTCCACAATGGCTTACGGGGGCCATATGTCTTTTCTGGATTGTAGACTGACACAAACAGCAGTGGAGTAAGGCTCATGCCTGAGATACTCTTCCCCTTAGGGAAACCAAGAACAAATATTGTGAAGAGCCTCCATGAAGAATGAACAAGTGAAAGAGTCTAGGCCTAGGCTTAGTGGCTCTTCATTTTTTTTCACTCCCCTGTCATGTAGAGTGTAGATTCTCCTATTTATCTATGTCTAGTTCTGCCCTCAGACAGTCCAGCCCCATATACAATTATCGTATGTGGGTTTCGTGCAACTGATCTTCTGATATCCCAAAGGGCTGTCTTTGAACCGACCAGATGCAAGGATTGCCCTATTTGAGTCTGTATGCCAACAATTTGATCAAGAGATCCCTGAAGTCTGGTGTTATAAATAATCGATGGTTACAATTGTAGCCCCATATCAAACAGAAGACAGCAATTAAATATTCTTCGAATAAAATCTACTTACATTACCAAGGACGCCATCCAAATGACTCCTGAGTGTCCGGAAAGGCCTGCCGCATGCTACTTCCGGTTTGCGTTCCACTGGTGGAACGCATAGCGCGGCACTTCCGGTTTTCGGTTTTCAAGGGCCTAGGGAAAGCGTCCACGCTTCCTAGTAGCCGACTGACATGGATGGCGCCAGGGGAGACCGGGCATAGCGCTGAGCGGATGGCCAGGATCCCAACAACCCACAGAAGCACAGAAACTTGGTAGAATTATCAGATCCAGCAAACATGAGGTGCCAGGTATGGATCTGGAACTGAATGTGTACTGCGGTTAGGCAAGTCACATAGGAAAAATAACAAACAATTTAAACTTTTCTTCTTAAGTAGGGAGAGAGAGGCAAAGCCTCCGTCCTCCAGCTTGGTAGGACCAAAATAACTGCATAGGGGAGGTAGCTCAAGAAATTTATTTGATTTGGTCCTACCAGCTGGGAGGCGGAGCCAATTACCCACACAGTACATTGCCGTGGATTGGACACAGAGGAAAAAACAACTTTTCTTAATTTTTTGTGGGTATTGTGAGGGTTAAAGAATCCAGCTGTTAATTGGGATTTTCTCTGGCCTGTGTGATTAAGGGTGATTGGCTAAAGGAAGTCACCTGGCTGCAGTGTTACTATAAATACAGTCCCCAGGCTCTTTGAGCCTACATTTCTTGTGACTGCAGGCAAGGGAAGAGGAGTTAGAAAAAAATCTCGAGTTGGAAATCAGCAGCGCTCTGCGGTGACAATAATTTCAAGGGAGTTACTGCATTCTCATTGAAAGTTGGTTACTTAGTGAGAATTCAAGGACAGTATAAATCTTATTGAATTGTAAAACCAAGCATGAGTGATAGCAGGTTAGCCAATCTCACGCAGTGCACTTCTTGTCACATGTTTGAACACTTGGAGCAATCGTTCCAGGGGTCATACCGCTGTGCCAAGTGTGAGCATATTTTCTTTTTAGAGTCTAAGATATTGGATTTGGATACAAATATTGCAACATTGCGAGACATTGGAAACCTGGAAAGGGGTTTAGAACTCACAGAGCAGGTAGTATGTGGGGTTAGTGGTGAAGAGGGTGGAGTTGTAGAAGAGGAGCAACAGGTAGGCAGCTGGGTAACAGTAAGGAGGGGAGGTAGTGGGCAGAGGAAGAGGAAGGCCAGTTCTCAGTTGACTCAGTCCAACAGATTTGCAATATTGTGTGAAGATGTTGATGAGAATTGCTCAGAATTGGCAACACTGGAGAGGGCTGATTCCTCTAGCAGCCAGGGGAACAGTCCTCCTTCCAGGCTAGATGGGATGCAGAGCAGGCAGAAACCAAGGTAGGTGGTGGTAATAGGGGACTCTATTATTAGGAGGGTAGATAGGGTAATCTGCCGCCAGGAACGTGAATGCCGAACAGTATGCTGTCTCCCGGGTGTTCGGGTTCGGCATGTTTTGGACAGGGCTGACAGATTGTTGGGAGGGCTGGAAGTGATCCAGCTGTCTTGGTACATATTGGTACCAATGACAAAGTAGGAGGAAGATGGAGGTCCCTAAAGAATGATTTTAGGGATTAGGGTGCAAGCTCAAGGCAAGGACCTCTAAGGTAGTATTTTCTGAAATACTACCTGTGCCATGCACCAGTGCAGGTAGACAGAGGGAGCTCAATGCATGGCTCGAGCAATGGTGTAGGAAGGAGGGTTTTGTGTTCTTAGACCACTGGGCTGACTATGCTCTTGGGTACAATCTATATGGAAGTGATGGACTGCACCTAAATGGTAGAGGAGCCTCTCTGCAAGGGGAGCGAATGCTAAGAAGCTTGGAGGAGCTTTTAAACTAGGAAAGGGGGGGGGAGGGTATAGATAGCAAAAATTGGGTAGACAGAGCAGATAGGAACCGGGTCCAAGTAAATGACCAGGGGGGTGGAGAAAGGGTGGGGATAAAATGTAGAAAATAGGGAGGAATTCCTAGTAAATGAAGATGTAGATAAAAGACATGTAGGGAATGATATATGTAAAGACTTCAATATTAATTGTATGCTAGCAAATGCAAGAAACATGGCAGATAAAATAGGAGAACTAGAATTGCTGGGGGTTAATGACCAATTAGACATAATTGTATAACAGAAACATGGTGGAATGATGCACATGACTGGGCTGTAAATATAGAGGGCTATTCCCTGTTTAGGAGACACAGGATTAATAGAAAAGGGGGAGGTGTGTGCTTATATTTGAAACCAGAGTTAAATCCAGTTTTGAGAGGTGATATTAGAGAGGTAACTGACCAAAATGTGGAGTCCTTGTGGGTAGAAATTGAGACTAAATGTGGTGTAAAAGGTATAAAAAAGGTGTTGGTGGGCATATGCTACAAACCACCAAATATTGATGACAATGTTGAGGTCCAGCTGTTATTGCAAATGAGGAAAGCTGCCCAGTTTGGGCATATTATAATTATGGGAGATTTTAATTATCCAGATATCAACTGGAAAAATGAGACCTGTCAGAGTGCTAACGGTAGCAGGTTTGTGAGAATACTTCATGAAAGCTACATGTCACAAATGGTGGAAGCGCCGACAAGAAATAACAATATATTGGACCTAGTGATCACTAATAACACAGAAATGGTATCCAATATTAAGGTAAGAGAACATTTGGGAAACAGTGATCACAACATGGTTACATTTGAGATCAGTCTGGCAAAGCAAAACTGTATAGGTTCAACCAAAACTCTTAATTTTAAAAAAGCTAACTTCAAATTATTAAGGGCTTCAAAGCAACATGTAGACTGGGATACATTATTTAAAGACAAAAATACTGAGGATAAATGGCCAGAATTCAAATTTAGGTTGCAGAAATATACCCAATAGTATATACCAATGGGGAACAAATGCAAAAGAAGTCACAGCCAATGTGGTTAACTGCACATGTAAAGAAGGAAATGGCAAGGAAAAAAAACATTCAAACTATTTAAGTCTGAAGGAACTGAACATTATTCTTAAAATACAGGGAGTGCAACAAAGATTGCAAAAAGGCAATTAGGGTAGCAAAAATAGATAATGAAACTCGAATTGCAAGGGAAAGCAAGACTAATCCAAAAAAAGTTTTTCAAATACATAAATAGCAAAAAACTTAAGAGGGAGTGCATTGGAACATTCAAAAATTAGAAGGGTGAGTTGATTAGTGAGGATAAGGAAAAGGCCGATGTGCTAAATACTTTCTTTGCATCAGTATATACAAGGGAGCAAGGAATGGTAGAAGAGCCTCAACAAGTAACTAATAAAACAATACAATTATCAGATATTGCGTTAACTCAAGAAGATGTCATGGGTAGACTGAACAAAATTAAGACTGCCAAAGCACCGGGTCCTGATGGTGTACATCCAAGTTCTTAAGGAACTCAGTGCAGTGTTGGCAAAAACCCTATATTTATTCTTTAAAGATTCTCTCACCACAGGCTCAGTGCCAAAGGATTGGCAAGGAGCCAATGTAGTGCCTCTATTTAAGAAGGGAACTAAAACAGAACCTGGGAATTATAGACCTGTGAGTTTGACATCTGTAGTAGGAAAACTGCTAGAAGGGATAATAAGGGACTATATTCAGGATTACAACACAAAAAATAAGATCATTAGCAGGAATCAACATGGTTTTATGAAGAATAGATCATGCCAAACTAACCTTTCCAGCTTCTATGACGAAGTAAGCAGCAACCTTGATAATGGCAAGACAGTTGATGTAGTATATGTAGACTTTGCAAAGGCATTTGATACAGTGCCACACAGAAGGCTGGTGTATAAAATAAGGAAATTGGGGCTAGAAGATAACCTTTGCAATTGGATACAAAACTGGCTGAAGGATAGGGAACAGCGTGTGGTTGTAAATGGACAATTCTCCAATACAGTTAAAGTGGAGAGTGGAGTACCTCAGGGTTCAGTATTAGGTCCGCTGTTTTTTAACATGTTTATGAATGACCTAGAAATAGATATAGAAAGCAAATGATCAATATTTGCAGATGATACTAAATTATGCAGGGTAATTAATTCAGAACAGGATAATTGCTCTCTACAGAGGGATTTATATAAAGTGGCAGATTAGGCAAAAACAAATGGAATATGAAGTTTAATGTGGGGAAGTGTAAAGTCTTGCATTTTGGACAAAATATTCCCAAGGCTACTTATAAACTGAATGGAATCATTTTAGGGGACTCATTGCTTGGAAACAGTGATCAGTGTCAAACTGCAGTAGCAAAGGCAAACAAAATCCTGTCTTTTATAAAAAGAGGTATCGAAGCAAGAGTGGATAACATTATTTTGCCATTATACAAATCATTGGTAAGACTGCATCTTGAGTATGCAGTGAAGTTTTGGGCACCGGTTCTGAAAAAGGATATACTAGAACTAGAGAGAGTACAGCGAAGAGCAACAAAATGAATTAAGAGAATGGAGGACTTGACATATGAGGAACGACTAGACAAACTTGGTTTAGTTACTTTAGAGAAAAGACGACTAAGAGGAGACCTTGTCACATTGTACAAGTATATGAGAGGTCAATACAAGGATCTCTGCGGTGAGCTATTTATTCCAAGGCCTGATCAGGTGACCAGGGGACACCCCTTGAGATTAGAGGAAAGGAGGTTTAAACTTCAACAGAGGAAGGGGTTTTTTACAGTGAGGTCTGTTAAATTGTGGCATTCTTTGCCCAAGGAGGTGGTTATGGCAGATACAATGGATACATTTAAGAAAAGACTAGATACATTTCTTTCCAAAGGGAACATACAGAGTTATACGGTTTATTAGTAGGCAGATCAGGAAGGTCTGATAAAAACTAACTTATTTTGTAGCAGGAAAGCTATAAAATTACTGGGGTATGAGGAGAAGGTTGAACTTGATGGACTTGTGTCTTTATTCAACCTAATTTACTATGTTACTAAGTTCAGACCATGCCAAGTCACCCCTGTTGATCCAGAGGAAGGAATAAAAAAGAAAAAACATTTAAGCAATTTCCAATTAAACCCCAAGTGGGTAAAAAAAAAATCCTTCCAAACTCCAAATGGCAGCCAGATAGTTCCCTGGATCAACATCCTATCTGCTTTGAAGCCAACTGCAAGCACAGCATCCCAAGGCAAAGAATTCCATAATTTTACCACCCTTACTTAAAAAAACCCCTGTCTTTGTTTTAGTTGAAAGTGCCTTTCCTCAAGTCTTAATGGATGACCTCTTGTTTGTAGCTCAGCTCTTTGAGTAAATAATTAAGTGGGGATTTAACATCAGGAGGCATTTGTTTTCCTTAAAGTGATATTTTCACCTACATAATCAAAGAGGCAACGAGCTTGAAAGTGCTCCCACCTGACAACGCAGTGTAAGATGTATGTATACATCGGCACAACTCGAGCTATGTGACTATACAGCTAAGGCTGTGATTGAGAATAATCATACCTGGGAAAGTTTTTACGCATGTCCCCTGGAGAAACACATAGGGCTGTCTATACAAGTGTCCATATGAAGCTATAAGCGTCATAATCAGAGAGATGAGGGGATCCACACAGGGCTGGAGATACAAGTATCCAAATGACGCTATTCATGGAACAACGTAGGAAGAGCTTAAAGGGGATCTATCACCCCTATACAAGTTAGCCTTAATAATTGTATAGCGCATGTGTGTAAAACTGTATTAATTTCGTTTTTAAATCTCTACTTGTTCGAAACTGAAGGAATAAACGCACCTACTTCCGGATAGACTGTGGGAACAGCTCTGTATCCACAATCTGTCACTCTGCCTCTGCTCCCCTCCTCTGCTCATTGGCTAGATATCGATATCTAGCCAATGAGAGCTCGCCAGTTTACAGGCAGAAAGCCTCCGTCATTGGAGGAGGCTGGTTGGGGGGGGGGGGCAGAGGCAGAGTGACAGATTACAGGTACAGAGCTGTTCCTGCAGTATATCCGGAAGTAGGTGCAGGGCAGCGTGTGTTCCTTCAATTTCGGCCAAAGAGAGATTTACAAAACGAAATTAATACAGTTTTACACATATTTGCTATATAATTTAACAATTAAGGCTAACTTGTATAGGGGTGATAGATCTCCTTTAACTGAGTTAGCAGTTTAAGAGGTGGGGTTAGCACTTAAATGGTGAGGGATGAGGAAAGAACATGGTGGGAGTGGGTGGAACAGCTCGGACTGTGGGTAACTGAAATCAATGCCAGCGAATCAGCCTTTGTCCCTGGACAGACTGCAACTTTTTGGAGTATCTGGGGCAGATATAGAGCATTCCCAGTTATGTTAATAATATTACCCACAGTGTTACACTACAGACACAATTCTGCACCATGGGAGGGAAATAGAGAGCAATGGATTTAAATGGGGCCTTTAACCCCTTGAATTCTTAGAGAAGTCTCCAACGACCTCTCTCGCATTCACGAGGTTAAAAACCCCATTTAATTCAAAATACATTTGTGGCCCTTTTATTTATCCGCTATGATGTGGCTGGTTTGGTCCAGAATGATTCCAAAAGAAAAGAGGAACAAACCAATAGACATTCCTAAAATCCCCAGTGGCCTTTTACCCATTCAAGCTCATTTAAATCAACTGGAATTTAGGTGGACCTTTCACCTTGAGTCAAGTTTACTTATTTGAAAACTTCATTAGAAACTGCCTATGTGTCATATTAGCCAAAAGTCCAGCAAATGTACAGTTAAGGAGATATTCATACTTGGCACCATATGCTAACTGCGGTATCCGAACGGAACAAGTGACATTCCATATGCTAATTAATGTGTTCCATATGTTAATGAAGCACGGTGCTGCCCCAGGAGACTTTCACTTTTCCCTAAAATAAAAGTGTGAATATTTTGTAAACTAGACATCTGCTGGACGTTTGGGTGACATGACACATAGGTAGTTTTGAATGAAGTTTTCAAATATGTCAAAAAAGATGTTAGGTCCACTTTAATTTGTCCACCTATGGTGCAGTTGGTTTCCTTCAGAACTGCAGCTCTTCAGATTATTGAATACAATTGTAAGTGCGCCCAACTCCTCTATTTCTATCTATCCCTTGTTGTACTACGTAAAAACAGCCTACTATCGCTCTCTCGCCTTCTCGTCCCTTCTTTCTCTCACAGTTTGTGTCCTGAGAGGTCCTGTTCGCCTGTGATGTCTACCTTCCTGGACATATCTAGGACTGATTGACAACGTTATCTCTTGGATTAAGGAAAAAACTCAGAAGGGCCATGTGGATTTTCTGACCATAGTAATTAATATTTCAAGCATCTATTTTACCCATTAAGTGCTACAGGGGTGTCCAACAAATTGCTCAACAACACGTCTGATACTCCTCGGTGCACTCAGTGGGTTAATACTTTGTGGATATTTAACCCTTTGAGTGCCGCTCAAGGATTTAAAGGAGCAGTAAACTTTTTTTAATGAAAAAAACATATATCATAGGGACTTTCCTACTGAGTAAAATAAGGGTACTCCCACTGCCAAGAGATCTTTATTACCAGAGTTATTACAGTTTAAACCCATGTTTTTTTTACATTAGAAGTGCCCTCTAGTGGTCAAATTATAATTAGATTTTCTGTTAGATTCTAATGGAGAGGAAAGTCAGAAAAGTCAGAGACACACAGTTCTCCATAGAATGTGATAGAAACTGCTGAGTCACTTCCTGTCAGTTAGAACTATCAGGAAGTAAACACAGTAAATTCACTTCCTGTCAGTTAGAACTATCAGGAAGTAAACACAGTAAATTCACTTCCTGGTTATTTAAACGGCTATAAATTTGGAATAAAACATCTGACAGCGATGGGAGTGACCTTGTTTTATTCAGCAGGAAAATCTCTATAAAATATGTGTTTTCATAAAAAAAAGTTTACTGCTCCTTTAACCCCTTCGTGACACAGGACGTACATGTACGTCCTGTGTGGCTGTCACTTAGTGACAGAGGACGTACATGTACGTCCCGGAAATCCAGCTCCCCGCGCGGCTGCGCGCCGTTCGGGGACTCCGGATTCTTTGTAAAAAAAAAAGAAAAAATGTTAGACGGGCGTTAAGTGACGGCCGTGTCTGCACGCGGCCGTCACTAAGGGGTTAATATTCATCTAAACACATATGTCACTTTACTAGCACCTGGCTGGCTCTGAATTTTTCCAACATTTGTATGTACCACTGACCTCCAATATCTACTGGCTTTGAACTAACGCTGCACGGCAAGTGTGTAAAATAAAATGGAGCAAGTCTCCAAGCTTCTCTGGGGGGGTTATTAAGAAGGTTGAGAAAATAGGTGGCACAAGAAATGTTTTAAAATAATCAGGTTAACCCCTTGAATGTTAGACGTCCTTACTGCATTATGTTGGTGACTGCTTTTGCATTCAAGGGGTTAAAAGTTCTTTGAAATCGGTGTGTGTCTGTGTGTGTGGGGGGGTACATTTACATATGGTCCTGCGAGGCTCATAACATATTCCTAGTGTGGGACTAATGTAAGAACATATCCCTTTAAATCGGGGACACTTCTGGAAGAAGCTCACAGCAGGATTCCAAAGCAATCCTGCAAAAAGATTTCATAAGCTTCCCTGAATTAACCCTTTGAGTGCCAGAGGGGTACGCTATGCGTTGCATACCCCTCTTGCACTCAAGGGTTAAAAGGGATAGGTGGTCACCTGGTGGTGGCAGGTCAGGAAGAGACATTCAGAATTAAGTTTCACAAAGCTTAAAGGAACACAACACTTATCTCCCCATTATATAACCCCTTGGATGCTATAGAGGTTCTTCAATGCATTCAAGGGGTTAACCTGTCTTCTAGGAGGTAATCTCAGGACTGTCTCTTTTTATAGCTGTCTTTTTTATCTCTTGTACATGTCTATTAGATCACAGGACTATCTCCCTTCTCGCTCGCATGCCTGTCTATTAGATAACAGGACTATCTACCTTCCCTTCTCTTGCATGCCTGTCTATTAGATCACAGGATCATCTCCCTTCTCGCTCGCATGTCTGTCTATTAGATCACAGGACTATCTCCCTTCTCTCTCTCATGTCTGTCTATTAGATCACAGGACTATCTCCCTTCTCTCTCTCGCATGTCTGTCTATTAGATCACAGGACTATCTCCCTTCTCTCTCGCATGCCTGTCTATTAGATCACAGGATCATCTCCCATCTCTCTCATGCCTGTCTATTAGATCACAGGACTGTCTCCCTTCTCTCTCTCATGTCTGTCTATTAGATCACAGGATCATCTCCCTTCTCTCTGTCATGTCTGTCTATTAGATCACAGGACTATCTCCCTTCTCTCTCATGCCTGTCTATTAGATCACAGGATCATCTCCCTTCTCTCTCATGCCTGTCTATTAGATCACAGGACTATCTCCCTTCTCTCTCATGTCTGTCTATTAGATCACAGGACTGTCTCCCTTCTCTCTCTCATGCCTGTCTATTAGATCACAGGATCATCTCCCATCTCTCTCATGCCTGTCTATTAGATCACAGGACTGTCTCCCTTCTCTCTCTCATGTCTGTCTATTAGATCACAGGATCATCTCCCTTCTCTCTGTCATGTCTGTCTATTAGATCACAGGACTATCTCCCTTCTCTCTCATGCCTGTCTATTAGATCACAGGACTATCTCCCTTCTCTCTCATGTCTGTCTATTAGATCACAGGACTGTCTCCCTTCTCTCTCTCATGCCTGTCTATTAGATCACAGGATCATCTCCCATCTCTCTCATGCCTGTCTATTAGATCACAGGACTGTCTCCCTTCTCTCTCTCATGTCTGTCTATTAGATCACAGGATCATCTCCCTTCTCTCTCTCATGCCTGTCTATTAGATCACAGGACTATCTCCCTTCTCTCTCATGCCTGTCTATTAGATCACAGGACTATCTCCCTTCTCTCTCGCATGTCTGTCTATTAGATCACAGGACTGTCTCCCTTCTCTCTCATGTCTGTCTATTAGATCACAGGATCATCTCCCTTCTCTCTCATGCCTGTCTATTAGATCACAGGATCGTCTCCCTTCTCTCTCATGTCTGTCTATTAGATCACAGGACTGTCTCCCTTCTCTCTCTCATGTCTGTCTATTAGATCACAGGACTATCTCCCTTCTCTCTCATGCCTGTCTATTAGATCACAGGACTATCTCCCTTCTCTCTCATGCCTGTCTATTAGATCACAGGACTGTCTCCTTCTCTCTCATGCCTGTCTATTAGATCACAGGACTATCTCCCTTCTCTATCATGTCTGTCTATTAGATCACAGGACTATCTCCCTTCTCTCTCATGTCTGTCTATTAGATCACAGGACCATCTCCCTTCTCTCTCTCATGTCTGTCTATTAGATCACAGGACTATCTCCCTTCTCTCTCATGTCTGTCTATTAGATCACAGGACTATCTCCCTTCTCTCTCATGTCTGTCTATTAGATCACAGGAATGTCTCCCTTCTCTCTCATGTCTGTCTATTAGATCACAGGATCGTCTCCCTTCTCTCTCATGTCTGTCTATTAGATCACAGGACTATCTCCCTTCTCTCTCATGTCTGTCTATTAGATCACAGGATCATCTCCCTTCTCTCTCTCATGTCTGTCTATTAGATCACAGGACTATCTCCCTTCTCTCTCATGTCTGTCTATTAGATCACAGGATCATCTCCCTTCTCTCTCATGCCTGTCTATTAGATCACAGGATCATCTCCCTTCTCTCTCATGTCTGTCTATTAGATCACAGGACTATCTCCCTTCTCTCTCATGCCTGTCTATTAGATCACAGGACTATCTCCCTTCTCTCTCATGCCTGTCTATTAGATCACAGGATCATCTCCCTTCTCTCTCATGTCTGTCTATTAGATCACAGGATCATCTCCCTTCTCTCTCTCATGTCTGTCTATTAGATCACAGGATCGTCTCCCTTCTCTCTCATGCCTGTCTATTAGATCACAGGATCATCTCCCTTCTCTCTCATGTCTGTCTATTAGATCACAGGACTATCTCTCTTCTCTCTCATGTCTGTCTATTAGATCACAGGACTATCTCCCTTCTCTCTCTCATGTCTGTCTATTAGATCACAGGACTGTCTCCCTTCTCTCTCATGTCTGTCTATTAGATCACAGGACCATCTCCCTTCTCTCTCATGTCTGTCTATTAGATCACAGGACCATCTCCCTTCTCTCTCATGTCTGTCTATTAGATCACAGGATCATCTCCCTTCTCTCTCATGTCTGTCTATTAGATCACAGGATCATCTCCCTTCTCTCTCATGTCTGTCTATTAGATCACAGGACCATCTCCCTTCTCTCTCATGTCTGTCTATTAGATCACAGGACTGTCTCCCTTCTCTCTCATATCTGTCTATTAGATCACAGGACTGTCTCCCTTCTCTCTCTCATGTCTGTCTATTAGATCACAGGATCATCTCCCTTCTCTCTCATGTCTGTCTATTAGATCACAGGATCGTCTCCCTTCTCTCTCATGCCTGTCTATTAGATCACAGGACTATCTCCCTTCTCTCTCATGTCTGTCTATTAGATCACAGGACTATCTCCCTTCTCTCTCATGTCTGTCTATTAGATCACAGGATCATCTCCCTTCTCTCTCTCATGTCTGTCTATTAGATCACAGGACCATCTCCCTTCTCTCTCATGTCTGTCTATTAGATCACAGGATCATCTCCCTTCTCTCTCATGTCTGTCTATTAGATCACAGGATCATCTCCCTTCTCTCTCATGTCTGTCTATTAGATCACAGGACTGTCTCCCTTCTCTCTCATGTCTGTCTATTAGATCACAGGACTGTCTCCCTTCTCTCTCATGCCTGTCTATTAGATCACAGGACCATCTCCCTTCTCTCTCTCATGTCTGTCTATTAGATCACAGGACTATCTCCCTTCTCTCTCATGTCTGTCTATTAGATCACAGGATCATCTCCCTTCTCTCTCATGTCTGTCTATTAGATCAAAGGACTGTCTCCCTTCTCTCTCATGTCTGTCTATTAGATCACAGGATCATCTCCTCTTCTCTCTCTCATGTCTGTCTATTAGATCACAGGACCATCTCCCTTCTCTCTCATGTCTGTCTATTAGATCACAGGACTGTCTCCCTTCTCTCTCTCATGTCTGTCTATTAGATCACAGGATCATCTCCCTTCTCTCTCATGTCTGTCTATTAGATCACAGGATCGTCTCCCTTCTCTCTCATGCCTGTCTATTAGATCACAGGATCATCTCCCTTCTCTCTCATGTCTGTCTATTAGATCACAGGACTGTCTCCCTTCTCTCTCATGTCTGTCTATTAGATCACAGGACTATCTCCCTTCTCTCTCATGTCTGTCTATTAGATCACAGGATCATCTCCCTTCTCTCTCTCATGTCTGTCTATTAGATCACAGGACCATCTCCCTTCTCTATCATGTCTGTCTATTAGATCACAGGATGATCTCCCTTCTCTCTCATGTCTGTCTATTAGATCACAGGATCATCTCCCTTCTCTCTCATGTCTGTCTATTAGATCACAGGATCATCTCCCTTCTCTATCATGTCTGTCTATTAGATCACAGGATCATCTCCCTTCTCTCTCATGTCTGTCTATTAGATCACAGGACTGTCTCCCTTCTCTCTCATGCCTGTCTATTAGATCACAGGACCATCTCCCTTCTCTCTCTCATGTCTGTCTATTAGATCACAGGACTATCTCCCTTCTCTCTCATGTCTGTCTATTAGATCACAGGATCATCTCCCTTCTCTCTCATGCCTGTCTATTAGATCACAGGATCATCTCCCTTCTCTCTCATGTCTGTCTATTAGATCACAGGACTGTCTCCCTTCTCTCTCATGCCTGTCTATTAGATCACAGGGACTATCTCCCTTCTCTCTCATGTCTGTCTATTAGATCACAGGATCATCTCCCTTCTCTCTCATGTCTGTCTATTAGATCACAGGACTGTCTCCCTTCTCTCTCATGTCTGTCTATTAGATCACAGGATCATCTCCCTTCTCTCTCATGTCTGTCTATTAGATCACAGACTATCTCCCTTCTCTCTCATGTCTGGTCTATTAGATCACAGGACTGTCTCCCTTCTCTCTCATGTCTGTCTATTAGATCACAGGACCATCTCCCTTCTCTCTCATGGTCTGTCTATTAGATCACAGGATCATCTCCTTCTCTCTCATGTCTGTCTATTAGATCACAGGATCGATCTCCCTTCTCTCTCATGTCTGTCTATTAGAGCACAGGATCATCTCCCTTCTTCTCTCATGTCTGTCTATTAGATCACAGGACTGTCTCCCTTCTCTCTCATGCCTGTCTATTAGATCACAACTATCTCCCTTCTCTCTCATGTCTGTCTATTAGATCACAGGATCATCTCCCTTCTCTCTCATGCCTGTCTATTAGATCACAGGACTGTCTCCCTTCTCTCTCATGTCTGTCTATTAGATCACAGGATCGTCTCCCTTCTCTCTCATGTCTGTCTATTAGATCACAGGACTGTCTCCCTTCTCTCTCATGTCTGTCTATTAGATCACAGGACTGTCTCCCTTCTCTCTCATGTCTGTCTATTAGATCACAGGATCATCTCCCTTCTCTCTCATGTCTGTCTATTAGATCACAGGACTATCTCCCTTCTCTCTCTCATGTCTGTCTATTAGATCACAGGACTGTCTCCCTTCTCTCTCATGTCTGTCTATTAGATCACAGGACCATCTCCCTTCTCTCTCATGTCTGTCTATTAGATCACAGGATCATCTCCCTTCTCTCTCATGTCTGTCTATTAGATCACAGGACTATCTCCCTTCTCTCTCATGCCTGTCTATTAGATCACAGGATCATCTCCCTTCTCTCTCATGCCTGTCTATTAAATCACAGGACCATCTCCCTTCTCTCTCATGCCTGTCTATTAGATCACAGGATCATCTCCCTTCTCTCTCATGCCTGTCTATTAGATCACAGGATCATCTCCCTTCTCTCTCATGTCTGTCTATTAGATCACAGGATCATCTCCCTTCTCTCTCTCATGTCTGTCTATTAGATCACAGGATCATCTCCCTTCTCTCTCATGTCTGTCTATTAGATCACAGGACCATCTCCCTTCTCTCTCATGTCTGTCTATTAGATCACAGGACTATCTCCCTTCTCTCTCATGTCTGTCTATTAGATCACAGGATCATCTCCCTTCTCTCTCATGTCTGTCTATTAGATCACAGGACCATCTCCCTTCTCTCTCTCATGTCTGTCTATTAGATCACAGGACTGTCTCCCCTCTCTCTCATGTCTGTCTATTAGATCACAGGTCCATCTCCCTTCTCTCTCATGTCTGTCTATTAGATCACAGGACTGTCTCCCTTCTCTCTCATGTCTGTCTATTAGATCACAGGACTATCTCCCTTCTCTCTCATGTCTGTCTATTAGATCACAGGATCATCTCCCTTCTCTCTCATGTCTGTCTATTAGATCACAGGACTGTCTCCCTTCTCTCTCATGTCTGTCTATTAGATCACAGGACTGTCTCCCTTCTCTCTCATGCCTGTCTATTAGATCACAGGACCATCTCCCTTCTCTCTCTCATGTCTGTCTATTAGATCACAGGACTATCTCCCTTCTCTCTCATGTCTGTCTATTAGATCACAGGATCATCTCCCTTCTCTCTCATGTCTGTCTATTAGATCACAGGACTGTCTCCCTTCTCTCTCATGTCTGTCTATTAGATCACAGGATCATCTCTCTTCTCTCTCTCATGTCTGTCTATTAGATCACAGGACCATCTCCCTTCTCTCTCATGTCTGTCTATTAGATCACAGGACTGTCTCCCTTCTCTCTCTCATGTCTGTCTATTAGATCACAGGATCATCTCCCTTCTCTCTCATGTCTGTCTATTAGATCACAGGATCGTCTCCCTTCTCTCTCATGCCTGTCTAATAGATCACAGGATCATCTCCCTTCTCTCTCATGTCTGTCTATTAGATCACAGGACTGTCTCCCTTCTCTCTCATGTCTGTCTATTAGATCACAGGACTATCTCCCTTCTCTCTCATGTCTGTCTATTAGATCACAGGATCATCTCCCTTCTCTCTCTCATGTCTGTCTATTAGATCACAGGACCATCTCCCTTCTCTATCATGTCTGTCTATTAGATCACAGGATCATCTCCCTTCTCTCTCATGTCTGTCTATTAGATCACAGGATCATCTCCCTTCTCTCTCATGTCTGTCTATTAGATCACAGGATCATCTCCCTTCTCTCTCATGTCTGTCTATTAGATCACAGGACTGTCTCCCTTCTCTCTCATGCCTGTCTATTAGATCACAGGACTATCTCCCTTCTCTCTCATGCCTGTCTATTAGATCACAGGACTGTCTCCCTTCTCTCTCATGTCTGTCTATTAGATCACAGGATCGTCTCCCTTCTCTCTCATGTCTGTCTATTAGATCACAGGACTGTCTCCCTTCTCTCTCATGTCTGTCTATTAGATCACAGGACTGTCTCCCTTCTCTCTCATGTCTGTCTATTAGATCACAGGATCATCTCCCTTCTCTCTCATGTCTGTCTATTAGATCACAGGACTATCTCCCTTCTCTCTCTCATGTCTGTCTATTAGATCACAGGACTGTCTCCCTTCTCTCTCATGTCTGTCTATTAGATCACAGGACCATCTCCCTTCTCTCTCATGTCTGTCTATTAGATCACAGGATCATCTCCCTTCTCTCTCATGTCTGTCTATTAGATCACAGGATCATCTCCCTTCTCTCTCATGTCTGTCTATTAGATCACAGGATCATCTCCCTTCTCTCTCATGCCTGTCTATTAGATCACAGGACCATCTCCCTTCTCTCTCATGCCTGTCTATTAGATCACAGGATCATCTCCCTTCTCTCTCATGCCTGTCTATTAGATCACAGGATCATCTCCCTTCTCTCTCATGTCTGTCTATTAGATCACAGGATCATCTCCCTTCTCTCTCTCATGTCTGTCTATTAGATCACAGGATCATCTCCCTTCTCTCTCATGTCTGTCTATTAGATCACAGGACTATCTCCCTTCTCTCTCATACCTGTCTATTAGATCACAGGATCATCTCCCTTCTTTCTCATGCCTGTCTATTAGATCACAGGACCATCTCCCTTCTCTCTCATGCCTGTCTATTAGATCACAGGATCATCTCCCTTCTCTCTCATGCCTGTCTATTAGATCACAGGATCATCTCCCTTCTCTCTCATGTCTGTCTATTAGATCACAGGATCATCTCCCTTCTCTCTCTCATGTCTGTCTATTAGATCACAGGATCATCTCCCTTCTCTCTCATGTCTGTCTATTAGATCACAGGACCATCTCCCTTCTCTCTCATGTCTGTCTATTAGATCACAGGACTATCTCCCTTCTCTCTCATGTCTGTCTATTAGATCACAGGATCATCTCCCTTCTCTCTCATGTCTGTCTATTAGATCACAGGACCATCTCCCTTCTCTCTCTCATGTCTGTCTATTAGATCACAGGACTGTCTCCCCTCTCTCTCATGTCTGTCTATTAGATCACAGGTCCATCTCCCTTCTCTCTCATGTCTGTCTATTAGATCACAGGACTGTCTCCCTTCTCTCTCATGTCTGTCTATTAGATCACAGGACTATCTCCCTTCTCTCTCTCATGTCTGTCTATTAGATCACAGGATCATCTCCCTTCTCTCTCATGTCTGTCTATTAGATCACAGGACCATCTCCCTTCTCTCTCTCATGTCTGTCTATTAGATCACAGGATCATCTCCCTTCTCTCTCTCATGTCTGTCTATTAGATCACAGGACCATCTCCCTTCTCTCTCTCATGTCTGTCTATTAGATCACAGGATCATCTCCCTTCTCTCTCATGTCTGTCTATTAGATCACAGGACTATCTCCCTTCTCTCTCATGTCTGTCTATTAGATCACAGGACTATCTCCCTTCTCTCTCATGTCTGTCTATTAGATCACAGGACTATCTCCCTTCTCTCTCATGTCTGTCTATTAGATCACAGGACTATCTCCCTTCTCTCTCATGTCTGTCTATTAGATCACAGGATCATCTCCCTTCTCTCTCTCATGTCTGTCTATTAGATCACAGGATCATCTCCCTTCTCTCTCTCATGCCTGTCTATTAGATCACAGGATCATCTCCCTTCTCTCTCTCATGTCTGTCTATTAGATCACAGGACTATCTCTCTTCTCTCTCATGTCTGTCTATTAGATCACAGGATCATCTCCCTTCTCTCTCTCATGTCTGTCTATTAGATCACAGGATCATCTCCCTTCTCTCTCATGTCTGTCTATTAGATCACAGGACTGTCTCCCTTCTCTCTCATGTCTGTCTATTAGATCACAGGACTGTCTCCCTTCTCTCTTATGTCTGTCTATTAGATCACAGGACCATCTCCCTTCTCTCTCACATGTCTGTCTATTAGATCACAGGACTATCTCCCTTCTCTCTCATGTCTGTCTATTAGATCACAGGACCATCTCCCTTCTCTCTCACATGTCTGTCTATTAGATCACAGGACTATCTCCCTTCTCTCTCATGTCTGTCTATTAGATCACAGGATCATCTCCCTTCTCTCTCATGTCTGTCTATTAGATCACAGGACCATCTCCCTTCTCTCTCATGTCTGTCTATTAGATCACAGGATCATCTCCCTTCTCTCTCTCATGTCTGTCTATTAGATCACAGGATCATCTCCCTTCTCTCTCATATCTGTCTATTAGATCACATGACTGTCTCCCTTCTCTCTTATGTCTGTCTATTAGATCACAGGACCATCTCCCTTCTCTCTCATGTCTGTCTATTAGATCACAGGATCATCTCCCTTCTCTCTCTCATGTCTGTCTATTAGATCACAGGATCATCTCCCTTCTCTCTCATGTCTGTCTATTAGATCACATGACTGTCTCCCTTCTCTCTTATGTCTGTCTATTAGATCACAGGACCATCTCCCTTCTCTCTCATGTCTGTCTATTAGATCACAGGATCATCTCCCTTCTCTCTCTCATGTCTGTCTATTAGATCACAGGATCATCTCCCTTCTCTCTCATGTCTGTCTATTAGATCACATGACTGTCTCCCTTCTCTCTTATGTCTGTCTATTAGATCACAGGACCATCTCCCTTCTCTCTCATGTCTGTCTATTAGATCACAGGATCATCTCCCTTCTCTCTCATGTCTGTCTATTAGATCACAGGATCATCTCCCTTCTCTCTCATGTCTGTCTATTAGATCACAGGACTATCTCCCTTCTCTCTCATGTCTGTCTATTAGATCACAGGACCATCTCCCTTCTCTCTCATGTCTGTCTATTAGATCACAGGATCGTCTCCCTTCTCTCTCATGTCTGTCTATTAGATCACAGGACTATCTCCCTTCTCTCTCATGTCTGTCTATTAGATCACAGGACTATCTCCCTTCTCTCTCTCATGTCTGTCTATTAGATCACAGGATCATCTCCCTTCTCTCTCATGTCTGTCTATTAGATCACAGGACCATCTCCCTTCTCTCTCTCATGTCTGTCTATTAGATCACAGGATCATCTCCCTTCTCTCTCTCATGTCTGTCTATTAGATCACAGGACCATCTCCCTTCTCTCTCTCATGTCTGTCTATTAGATCAAAGGATCATCTCCCTTCTCTCTCATGTCTGTCTATTAGATCACAGGATCATCTCCCTTCTCTCTCATGTCTGTCTATTAGATCACAGGATCATCTCCCTTCTCTCTCATGTCTGTCTATTAGATCACAGGATCATCTCCCTTCTCTCTCATGTCTGTCTATTAGATCACAGGACTGTCTCCCTTCTCTCTCATGTCTGTCTATTAGATCACAGGACTGTCTCCCTTCTCTCTCATGCCTGTCTATTAGATCACAGGACCATCTCCCTTCTCTCTCTCATGTCTGTCTATTAGATCACAGGACTATCTCCCTTCTCTCTCATGTCTGTCTATTAGATCACAGGATCATCTCCCTTCTCTCTCATGTCTGTCTATTAGATCACAGGACTGTCTCCCTTCTCTCTCATGTCTGTCTATTAGATCACAGGATCATCTCTCTTCTCTCTCTCATGTCTGTCTATTAGATCACAGGACCATCTCCCTTCTCTCTCATGTCTGTCTATTAGATCACAGGACTGTCTCCCTTCTCTCTCTCATGTCTGTCTATTAGATCACAGAATCATCTCCCTTCTCTCTCATGTCTGTCTATTAGATCACAGGATCGTCTCCCTTCTCTCTCATGCCTGTCTATTAGATCACAGGATCATCTCCCTTCTCTCTCATGTCTGTCTATTAGATCACAGGACTGTCTCCCTTCTCTCTCATGTCTGTCTATTAGATCACAGGACTATCTCCCTTCTCTCTCATGTCTGTCTATTAGATCACAGGATCATCTCCCTTCTCTCTCTCATGTCTGTCTATTAGATCACAGGACCATCTCCCTTCTCTATCATGTCTGTCTATTAGATCACAGGATCATCTCCCTTCTCTCTCATGTCTGTCTATTAGATCACAGGATCATCTCCCTTCTCTCTCATGTCTGTCTATTAGATCACAGGATCATCTCCCTTCTCTATCATGTCTGTCTATTAGATCACAGGATCATCTCCCTTCTCTCTCATGTCTGTCTATTAGATCACAGGACTGTCTCCCTTCTCTCTCATGCCTGTCTATTAGATCACAGGACCATCTCCCTTCTCTCTCTCATGTCTGTCTATTAGATCACAGGACTATCTCCCTTCTCTCTCATGTCTGTCTATTAGATCACAGGATCATCTCCCTTCTCTCTCATGCCTGTCTATTAGATCACAGGATCATCTCCCTTCTCTCTCATGTCTGTCTATTAGATCACAGGACTGTCTCCCTTCTCTCTCATGCCTGTCTATTAGATCACAGGACTATCTCCCTTCTCTCTCATGTCTGTCTATTAGATCACAGGATCATCTCCCTTCTCTCTCATGTCTGTCTATTAGATCACAGGACTGTCTCCCTTCTCTCTCATGTCTGTCTATTAGATCACAGGATCATCTCCCTTCTCTCTCATGTCTGTCTATTAGATCACAGGACTATCTCCCTTCTCTCTCATGTCTGTCTATTAGATCACAGGACTGTCTCCCTTCTCTCTCATGTCTGTCTATTAGATCACAGGACCATCTCCCTTCTCTCTCATGTCTGTCTATTAGATCACAGGATCATCTCCCTTCTCTCTCATGTCTGTCTATTAGATCACAGGATCATCTCCCTTCTCTCTCATGTCTGTCTATTAGATCACAGGATCATCTCCCTTCTCTCTCATGTCTGTCTATTAGATCACAGGACTGTCTCCCTTCTCTCTCATGCCTGTCTATTAGATCACAGGACTATCTCCCTTCTCTCTCATGTCTGTCTATTAGATCACAGGATCATCTCCCTTCTCTCTCATGCCTGTCTATTAGATCACAGGACTGTCTCCCTTCTCTCTCATGTATGTCTATTAGATCACAGGATCGTCTCCCTTCTCTCTCATGTCTGTCTATTAGATCACAGGACTGTCTCACTTCTCTCTCATGTCTGTCTATTAGATCACAGGACTGTCTCCCTTCTCTCTCATGTCTGTCTATTAGATCACAGGACCATCTCCCTTCTCTCTCATGTCTGTCTATTAGATCACAGGATCATCTCCCTTCTCTCTCATGTCTGTCTATTAGATCACAGGATCATCTCCCTTCTCTCTCATGTCTGTCTATTAGATCACAGGATCATCTCCCTTCTCTCTCATGCCTGTCTATTAGATCACAGGACCATCTCCCTTCTCTCTCATGCCTGTCTATTAGATCACAGGATCATCTCCCTTCTCTCTCATGCCTGTCTATTAGATCACAGGACTATCTCCCTTCTCTCTCATGTCTGTCTATTAGATCACAGGACTATCTCCCTTCTCTCTCATGTCTGTCTATTAGATCACAGGATCATCTCCCTTCTCTCTCATGCCTGTCTATTAGATCACAGGATCATCTCCCTTCTCTCTCATGTCTGTCTATTAGATCACAGGACCATCTCCATTCTCTCTCATGTCTGTCTATTAGATCACAGGACTATCTCCCTTCTCTCTCATGTCTGTCTATTAGATCACAGGATCATCTCCCTTCTCTCTCATGTCTGTCTATTAGATCACAGGACCATCTCCCTTCTCTCTCTCATGTCTGTCTATTAGATCACAGGACTGTCTCCCCTCTCTCTCATGTCTGTCTATTAGATCACAGGTCCATCTCCCTTCTCTCTCATGTCTGTCTATTAGATCACAGGACTGTCTCCCTTCTCTCTCATGTCTGTCTATTAGATCACAGGACTATCTCCCTTCTCTCTCTCATGTCTGTCTATTAGATCACAGGACCATCTCCCTTCTCTCTCATGTCTGTCTATTAGATCACAGGATCATCTCCCTTCTCTCTCTCATGTCTGTCTATTAGATCACAGGATCATCTCCCTTCTCTCTCTCATGTCTGTCTATTAGATCACAGGACTATCTCCCTTCTCTCTCATGTCTGTCTATTAGATCACAGGACCATCTCCCTTCTCGCTCTCATGTCTGTCTATTAGATCACAGGATCATCTCCCTTCTCTCTCATGTCTGTCTATTAGATCACAGGACTATCTCCCTTCTCTCTCATGTCTGTCTATTAGATCACAGGACTATCTCCCTTCTCTCTCATGTCTGTCTATTAGATCACAGGACTATCTCCCTTCTCTCTCATGTCTGTCTATTAGATCACAGGATCATCTCCCTTCTCTCTCTCATGTCTGTCTATTAGATCACAGGATCATCTCCCTTCTATCTCTCATGCCTGTCTATTAGATCACAGGATCATCTCCCTTCTCTCTCTCATGTCTGTCTATTAGATCACAGGACTATCCTTCTCTCTCATGTCTGTCTATTAGATCACAGGATCATCTCCCTTCTCTCTCTCATGTCTGTCTATTAGATCACAGGATCATCTCCCTTCTCTCTCATGTCTGTCTATTAGATCACAGGACCATCTCCCTTCTCTCTCACATGTCTGTCTATTAGATCACAGGACTATCTCCCTTCTCTCTCATGTCTGTCTATTAGATCACAGGACCATCTCCCTTCTCTCTCACATGTCTGTCTATTAGATCACAGGACTATCTCCCTTCTCTCTCATGTCGGTCTATTAGATCACAGGATCATCTCCCTTCTCTCTCATGTCTGTCTATTAGATCACAGGACCATCTCCCTTCTCTCTCATGTCTGTCTATTAGATCACAGGATCATCTCCCTTCTCTCTCTCATGTCTGTCTATTAGATCACAGGATCATCTCCCTTCTCTCTCATGTCTGTCTATTAGACACATGACTGTCTCCCTTCTCTCTTATGTCTGTCTATTAGATCACAGGACCATCTCCCTTCTCTCTCATGTCTGTCTATTAGATCACAGGATCATCTCCCTTCTCTCTCTCATGTCTGTCTATTAGATCACAGGATCATCTCCCTTCTCTCTCATGTCTGTCTATTAGATCACATGACTGTCTCCCTTCTCTCTTATGTCTGTCTATTAGATCACAGGACCATCTCCCTTCTCTCTCATGTCTGTCTATTAGATCACAGGATCATCTCCCTTCTCTCTCTCATGTCTGTCTATTAGATCACAGGATCATCTCCCTTCTCTCTCATGTCTGTCTATTAGATCACATGACTGTCTCCCTTCTCTCTTATGTCTGTCTATTAGATCACAGGATCATCTCCCTTCTCTCTCATGTCTGTCTATTAGATCACAGGATCATCTCCCTTCTCTCTCATGTCTGTCTATTAGATCACAGGATCATCTCCCTTCTCTCTCATGTCTGTCTATTAGATCACAGGACTATCTCCCTTCTCTCTCATGTCTGTCTATTAGATCACAGGACCATCTCCCTTCTCTCTCATGTCTGTCTATTAGATCACAGGACCGTCTCCCTTCTCTCTCATGTCTGTCTATTAGATCACAGGATCGTCTCCCTTCTCTCTCATGTCTGTCTATTAGATCACAGGACTATCTCCCTTCTCTCTCATGTCTGTCTATTAGATCACAGGACTATCTCCCTTCTCTCTCATGTCTGTCTATTAGATCACAGGATCATCTCCCTTCTCTCTCATGTCTGTCTATTAGATCACAGGATCATCTCCCTTCTCTCTCATGCCTGTCTATTAGATCACAGGATCATCTCCCTTCTCTCTCATGTCTGTCTATTAGATCACAGGATCGTCTCCCTTCTCTCTCATGTCTGTCTATTAGATCACAGGATCATCTCCCTTCTCTCTCATGTCTGTCTATTAGATCACAGGATCATCTCCCATCTCTCTTATGTCTGTCTATTAGATCACAGGATCGTCTCCCTTCTCTCTCATGTCTGTCTATTAGATCACAGGACTATCTCCCTTCTCTCTCATGTCTGTCTATTAGATCACAGGACTATCTCCCTTCTCTCTCATGTCTGTCTATTAGATCACAGGATCATCTCCCTTCTCTCTCATGTCTGTCTATTAGATCACAGGACTATCTCCCTTCTCTCTCATGTCTGTCTATTAGATCACAGGACTATCTCCCTTCTCTCTCATGTCTGTCTATTAGATCACAGGATCATCTCCCTTCTCTCTCATGTCTGTCTATTAGATCACAGGATCATCTCCCTTCTCTCTCTCATGTCTGTCTATTAGATCACAGGACTGTCTCCCTTCTCTCTCATGTCTGTCTATTAGATCACAGGACTGTCTCCCTTCTCTCTCATGTCTGTCTATTAGATCACAGGACTGTCTCCCTTCTCTCTCATGTCTGTCTATTAGATCACAGGACTGTCTCCCATCTCTCTCATGTCTGTCTATTAGATCACAGGACTGTCTCCCTTCTCTCTCATGTCTGTCTATTAGATCACAGGATCATCTCCCTTCTCTCTCATGTCTGTCTATTAGATCACAGGACCATCTCCCTTCTCTCTCATGTCTGTCTATTAGATCACAGGATCATCTCCCTTCTCTCTCATGTCTGTCTATTAGATCACAGGACCATCTCCCTTCTCTCTCATGTCTGTCTATTAGATCACAGGATCATCTCCCTTCTCTCTCATGTCTGTCTATTAGATCACAGGATCATCTCCCTTCTCTCTCATGCCTGTCTATTAGATCACAGGACCATCTCCCTTCTCTCTCATGCCTGTCTATTAGATCACAGGATCATCTCCCTTCTCTCTCATGCCTGTCTATTAGATCACAGGACTATCTCCCTTCTCTCTCATGTCTGTCTATTAGATCACAGGACTATCTCCCTTCTCTCTCATGTCTGTCTATTAGATCACAGGATCATCTCCCTTCTCTCTCATGCCTGTCTATTAGATCACAGGATCATCTCCCTTCTCTCTCATGTCTGTCTATTAGATCACAGGACCATCTCCATTCTCTCTCATGTCTGTCTATTAGATCACAGGACTATCTCCCTTCTCTCTCATGTCTGTCTATTAGATCACAGGATCATCTCCCTTCTCTCTCATGTCTGTCTATTAGATCACAGGACCATCTCCCTTCTCTCTCTCATGTCTGTCTATTAGATCACAGGACTGTCTCCCCTCTCTCTCATGTCTGTCTATTAGATCACAGGTCCATCTCCCTTCTCTCTCATGTCTGTCTATTAGATCACAGGACTGTCTCCCTTCTCTCTCATGTCTGTCTATTAGATCACAGGACTATCTCCCTTCTCTCTCTCATGTCTGTCTATTAGATCACAGGATCATCTCCCTTCTCTCTCATGTCTGTCTATTAGATCACAGGACCATCTCCCTTCTCTCTCTCATGTCTGTCTATTAGATCACAGGATCATCTCCCTTCTCTCTCTCATGTCTGTCTATTAGATCACAGGACCATCTCCCTTCTCGCTCTCATGTCTGTCTATTAGATCACAGGATCATCTCCCTTCTCTCTCATGTCTGTCTATTAGATCACAGGACTATCTCCCTTCTCTCTCATGTCTGTCTATTAGATCACAGGACTATCTCCCTTCTCTCTCATGTCTGTCTATTAGATCACAGGACTATCTCCCTTCTCTCTCATGTCTGTCTATTAGATCACAGGATCATCTCCCTTCTCTCTCTCATGTCTGTCTATTAGATCACAGGATCATCTCCCTTCTATCTCTCATGCCTGTCTATTAGATCACAGGATCATCTCCCTTCTCTCTCTCATGTCTGTCTATTAGATCACAGGACTATCTTCTCTCTCATGTCTGTCTATTAGATCACAGGATCATCTCCCTTCTCTCTCTCATGTCTGTCTATTAGATCACAGGATCATCTCCCTTCTCTCTCATGTCTGTCTATTAGATCACAGGACCATCTCCCTTCTCTCTCACATGTCTGTCTATTAGATCACAGGACTATCTCCCTTCTCTCTCATGTCTGTCTATTAGATCACAGGACCATCTCCCTTCTCTCTCACATGTCTGTCTATTAGATCACAGGACTATCTCCCTTCTCTCTCATGTCGGTCTATTAGATCACAGGATCATCTCCCTTCTCTCTCATGTCTGTCTATTAGATCACAGGACCATCTCCCTTCTCTCTCATGTCTGTCTATTAGATCACAGGATCATCTCCCTTCTCTCTCTCATGTCTGTCTATTAGATCACAGGATCATCTCCCTTCTCTCTCATGTCTGTCTATTAGATCACATGACTGTCTCCCTTCTCTCTTATGTCTGTCTATTAGATCACAGGACCATCTCCCTTCTCTCTCATGTCTGTCTATTAGATCACAGGATCATCTCCCTTCTCTCTCTCATGTCTGTCTATTAGATCACAGGATCATCTCCCTTCTCTCTCATGTCTGTCTATTAGATCACATGACTGTCTCCCTTCTCTCTTATGTCTGTCTATTAGATCACAGGACCATCTCCCTTCTCTCTCATGTCTGTCTATTAGATCACAGGATCATCTCCCTTCTCTCTCTCATGTCTGTCTATTAGATCACAGGATCATCTCCCTTCTCTCTCATGTCTGTCTATTAGATCACATGACTGTCTCCCTTCTCTCTTATGTCTGTCTATTAGATCACAGGATCATCTCCCTTCTCTCTCATGTCTGTCTATTAGATCACAGGATCATCTCCCTTCTCTCTCATGTCTGTCTATTAGATCACAGGATCATCTCCCTTCTCTCTCATGTCTGTCTATTAGATCACAGGACTATCTCCCTTCTCTCTCATGTCTGTCTATTAGATCACAGGACCATCTCCCTTCTCTCTCATGTCTGTCTATTAGATCACAGGATCGTCTCCCTTCTCTCTCATGTCTGTCTATTAGATCACAGGACTATCTCCCTTCTCTCTCATGTCTGTCTATTAGATCACAGGACTATCTCCCTTCTCTCTCATGTCTGTCTATTAGATCACAGGATCATCTCCCTTCTCTCTCATGTCTGTCTATTAGATCACAGGATCATCTCCCTTCTCTCTCATGCCTGTCTATTAGATCACAGGATCATCTCCCTTCTCTCTCATGTCTGTCTATTAGATCACAGGATCGTCTCCCTTCTCTCTCATGTCTGTCTATTAGATCACAGGATCATCTCCCTTCTCTCTCATGTCTGTCTATTAGATCACAGGATCATCTCCCATCTCTCTTATGTCTGTCTATTAGATCACAGGATCGTCTCCCTTCTCTCTCATGTCTGTCTATTAGATCACAGGACTATCTCCCTTCTCTCTCATGTCTGTCTATTAGATCACAGGACTATCTCCCTTCTCTCTCATGTCTGTCTATTAGATCACAGGATCATCTCCCTTCTCTCTCATGTCTGTCTATTAGATCACAGGACTATCTCCCTTCTCTCTCATGTCTGTCTATTAGATCACAGGACTATCTCCCTTCTCTCTCATGTCTGTCTATTAGATCACAGGATCATCTCCCTTCTCTCTCATGTCTGTCTATTAGATCACAGGATCATCTCCCTTCTCTCTCTCATGTCTGTCTATTAGATCACAGGACTGTCTCCCTTCTCTCTCATGTCTGTCTATTAGATCACAGGACTGTCTCCCTTCTCTCTCATGTCTGTCTATTAGATCACAGGACTGTCTCCCTTCTCTCTCATGTCTGTCTATTAGATCACAGGACTGTCTCCCTTCTCTCTCATGTCTGTCTATTAGATCACAGGACTGTCTCCCTTCTCTCTCATGTCTGTCTATTAGATCACAGGATCATCTCCCTTCTCTCTCATGTCTGTCTATTAGATCACAGGACCATCTCCCTTCTCTCTCATGTCTGTCTATTAGATCACAGGATCATCTCCCTTCTCTCTCATGTCTGTCTATTAGATCACAGGACCATCTCCCTTCTCTCTCATGTCTGTCTATTAGATCACAGGACCATCTCCCTTCTCTCTCATGCCTGTCTATTAGATCACAGGACTATCTCCCTTCTCTCTCATGTCTGTCTATTAGATCACAGGACTATCTCCCTTCTCTCTCATGTCTGTCTATTAGATCACAGGACTATCTCCCTTCTCTCTCATGCCTGTCTATTAGATCACAGGTCTATCTCCCTTCTCTCTCATGCCTGTCTATTAGATCACAGGATCATCTCCCTTCTCTCTCATGTCTGTCTATTAGATCACAGGATCATCTCCCTTCTCTCTCATGTCTGTCTATTAGATCACAGGACCATCTCCCTTCTCTCTCATGTCTGTCTATTAGATCACAGGACTGTCTCCCTTCTCTCTCATGTCTGTCTATTAGATCACAGGACTGTCTCCCTTCTCTCTCATGTCTGTCTATTAGATCACAGGATCATCTCCCTTCTCTCTCTCATGTCTGTCTATTAGATCACAGGATCATCTCCCTTCTCTCTCTCATGTCTGTCTATTAGATCACAGGACTGTCTCCCTTCTCTCTCTCATGTCTGTCTATTAGATCACAGGATCATCTCCCTTCTCTCTCATGTCTGTCTATTAGATCACAGGACCATCTCCCTTCTCTCTCATGTCTGTCTATTAGATCACAGGACTATCTCCCTTCTCTCTCATGTCTGTCTATTAGATCACAGGACTGTCTCCCTTCTCTCTCTCATGTCTGTCTATTAGATCACAGGATCATCTCCCTTCTCTCTCATGTCTGTCTATTAGATCACAGGACTATCTCCCTTCTCTCTCATGTCTGTCTATTAGATCACAGGACTGTCTCCCTTCTCTCTCATGTCTGTCTATTAGATCACAGAACTGTCTCCCTTCTCTCTCATGTCTGTCTATTAGATCACAGGATCATCTCCCTTCTCTCTCATGTCTGTCTATTAGATCACAGGACTGTCTCCCTTCTCTCTCATGTCTGTCTATTAGATCACAGGATCATCTCCCTTCTCTCTCATGCCTGTCTATTAGATCACAGGACTGTCTCCCTTCTCTCTCATGTCTGTCTATTAGATCACAGGACTGTCTCCCTTCTCTCTCATGTCTGTCTATTAGATCACAGGACTGTCTCCCCTTTCTCTCTCATGTCTGTCTATTAGATCACAGGACTATCTCCCTTCTCTCTCATGTCTGTCTATTAGATCACAGGATCATCTCCCTTCTCTCTCATGCCTGTCTATTAGATCACAGGACTATCTCCCTTCTCTCTCATGTCTGTCTATTAGATCACAGGACTATCTCCCTTCTCTCTCATGTCTGTCTATTAGATCACAGGACTGTCTCCCCTCTCTCTCATGTCTGTCTATTAGATCACAGGTCCATCTCCCTTCTCTCTCATGTCTGTCTATTAGATCACAGGACTGTCTCCCTTCTCTCTCATGTCTGTCTATTAGATCACAGGACTGTCTCCCTTCTCACTCATGCCTGTCTATTAGATCACAGGACTATCTCCCTTCTCTCTCATGTCTGTCTATTAGATCACAGGACCATCTCCCTTCTCTCTCATGCCTGTCTATTAGATCACAGGACTATCTCCCTTCTCTCTCATGTCTGTCTATTAGATCACAGGACTATCTCCCTTCTCTCTCATGTCTGTCTATTAGATCACAGGACTATCTCCCTTCTCTCTCATGTCTGTCTATTAGATCACAGGACCATCTCCCTTCTCTCTCATATCTGTCTATTAGATCACAGGACTATCTCCCTTCTCTCTCATGTCTGTCTATTAGATCACAGGATCATCTCCCTTCTCTCTCTCATGTCTGTCTATTAGATCACAGGACCATCTCCCTTCTCTCTCATGTCTGTCTATTAGATCACAGGACTATCTCCCTTCTCTCTCATGTCTGTCTATTAGATCACAGGACTGTCTCCCTTCTCTCTCATGTCTGTCTATTAGATCACAGGACTGTCTCCCTTCTCACTCATGTCTGTCTATTAGATCACAGGACTATCTCCCTTCTCTCTCATGTCTGTCTATTAGATCACAGGACCATCTCCCTTCTCTCTCATGCCTGTCTATTAGATCACAGGACTATCTCCCTTCTCTCTCATGCCTGTCTATTAGATCACAGGATCATCTCCCTTCTCTCTCATGTCTGTCTATTAGATCACAGGACTGTCTCCCTTCTCTCTCTCATGCCTGTCTATTAGATCACAGGACTATCTCCCTTCTCTCTCATGCCTGTCTATTAGATCACAGGATCATCTCCCTTCTCTCTCTCATGTCTGTCTATTAGATCACAGGACTATCTCCCTTCTCTCTCATGCCTGTCTATTAGATCACAGGACTATCTCCCTTCTCTCTCATGTCTGTCTATTAGATCACAGGACTGTCTCCCTTCTCTCTCATGTCTGTCTATTAGATCACAGGACTATCTCCCTTCTCTCTCATGTCTGTCTATTAGATCACAGGATCATCTCCCTTCTCTCTCATGTCTGTCTATTAGATCACAGGATCGTCTCCCTTCTCTCTCATGTCTGTCTATTAGATCACAGGACTATCTCCCTTCTCTCTCATGTCTGTCTATTAGATCACAGGATCATCTCCCTTCTCTCTCATGCCTGTCTATTAGATCACAGGACCATCTCCCTTCTCTCTCATGTCTGTCTATTAGATCACAGGATCATCTCCCTTCTCTCTCATGTCTGTCTATTAGATCACAGGATCGTCTCCCTTCTCTCTCATGTCTGTCTATTAGATCACAGGACCATCTCCCTTCTCTCTCTCATGTCTGTCTATTAGATCACAGGATCATCTCCCTTCTCTCTCATGCCTGTCTATTAGATCACAGGACTGTCTCCCTTCTCTCTCATGCCTGTCTATTAGATCACAGGACCATCTCCCTTCTCTCTCTCATGTCTGTCTATTAGATCACAGGATCATCTCCCTTCTCTCTCATGTCTGTCTATTAGATCACAGGACTATCTCCCTTCTCGCTCATGTCTGTCTATTAGATCACAGGACCATCTCCCTTCTCTCTCATGTCTGTCTATTAGATCACAGGATCATCTCCCTTCTCTCTCATGTCTGTCTATTAGATCACAGGATCATCTCCCTTCTCTCTCATGCCTGTCTATTAGATCACAGGACTGTCTCCCTTCTCTCTCATGTCTGTCTATTAGATCACAGGACTGTCTCCCTTCTCTCTCATGTCTGTCTATTAGATCACAGGACTGTCTCCCCTTTCTCTCTCATGTCTGTCTATTAGATCACAGGACTATCTCCCTTCTCTCTCATGTCTGTCTATTAGATCACAGGATCATCTCCCTTCTCTCTCATGTCTGTCTATTAGATCACAGGACTATCTCCCTTCTCTCTCATGTCTGTCTTTAGATCACAGGATCATCTCCCTTCTCTCTCATGTCTGTCTATTAGATCACAGGATCATCTCCCTTCTCTCTCATGTCTGTCTATTAGATCACAGGATCATCTCCCTTCTCTCTCATGTCTGTCTATTAGATCACAGGATCATCTCCCTTCTCTCTCATGTCTGTCTATTAGATCACAGGACTATCTCCCTTCTCTCTCATGTCTGTCTATTAGATCACAGGATCATCTCCCTTCTCTCTCATGTCTGTCTATTAGATCACAGGATATCTCCCTTCTCTCTCATGTCTGTCTATTAGATCACAGGACTATCTCCCTTCTCTCTCATGTCTGTCTATTAGATCACAGGACTGTCTCCCTTCTCTCTCATGTCTGTCTATTAGTTCACAGGACTATCTCCCTTCTCTCTCATGTCTGTCTATTAGATCACAGGATCATCTCCCATCTCTCTCATAGCTCTGTCTATTAGATCACAGGATCATCTCCCTTCTCTCTCATGTCTGTCTATTAGATCACAGGACTATCTCCCTTCTCTCTCATGTCTGTCTATTAGATCACAGGACTGTCTCCCATCTCTCTCATGTCTGTCTATTAGATCACAGGATCATCTCCCTTCTCTCTCATGTCTGTCTATTAGATCACAGGACTATCTCCCTTCTCTCTCATGTCTGTCTATTAGATCACAGGACTGTCTCCCATCTCTCTCATGTCTGTCTATTAGATCACAGGACTATCTCCCTTCTCTCTCTCATGTCTGTCTATTAGATCACAGGACTATCTCCCTTCTCTCTAATGTCTGTCTATTAGATCACAGGACCATCTCCCTTCTCTCTCATGTCTGTCTATTAGATCACAGGACTATCTCCCTTCTCTCTAATGTCTGTCTATTAGATCACAGGACCATCTCCCTTCTCTCTCATGTCTGTCTATTAGATCACAGGACTATCTCCCTTCTCTCTCATGTCTGTCTATTAGATCACAGGATCGTCTCCCTTCTCTCTCATGTCTGTCTATTAGATCACAGGACTATCTCCCTTCTCTCTCATGCCTGTCTATTAGATCACAGGATCATCTCCCTTCTCTCTCATGTCTGTCTATTAGATCACAGGATCGTCTCCCTTCTCTCTCATGTC